>UFQX01001007.1:0-10000 GCA_900497675.1 Arapaima gigas
TTAGGCACCGTCCAAGTTCTCTATCCTGGTTAGCACCTTTGTTTGTATATACTTGTATATTGTTCATGGGTGTCTTGTATCAAACACTGAACAAATTATAAACCACCTATTTCACTATTTTTGTGTGGGCTGCTTGTTGTTTATGCTCCCACTCCGCCGCCTAGACAGGAGTCAGTAGTAGGGGTGTAACAATAACCTTTTTCCCTGGTGAAAGGAAGGTTGAAGGTTGGCTTGTGGCTATGCACAAACTCCAGATCTTACCCAGCATGAACCACAAGCTCCCTGGTCTCGGATCTCCTTCAGGGTTGGGCAGTTAGGCCACTGCTCCCGGGGATCAAAACTTTCAGGCAGCTTGATATCATCAGCATACTCTTCCCTGCAAGGGGGGTAAAGTTACAGTATCTCACCACCATGCTTTCCCTGAGTCACACAAAAATAAACTTTTATCTGTATTATATACAGTCATGTAACACTGTTATCACAACTGTCCCAAATCGCCTTGGGCTTTCCATGCAGAAATGGTGATCGTTGATCTTGTGGACCACTGAGGAGTGGGAAAAGATTGCCTGGAGTCCAGGTTCCTTTTGTGCCATGTTGAGGCAAAACACAATACTAGACAGATGTACCTAAAAAACTGGCAACTTAGTGCATATGTAGTTTACAGTTTAGATGCAAAAGTCATTAGTACCTGAGACATGGTAGTACTGCAATGACAGACATTGTGCTGGGAATTATAGGCAACCTGTGTGTAAGGAGCAAACCCACTCACAAGACAGGGAGCTCAGGTCCACCCATGAAGGTTCCACACAGCTTCTTCACGTAGCTGTAGTCAGCATTGGGGAAGTTGTGACCAGCCTACAGCAGCAAAACAAGATGGAATATGGTATCCCCAAAACCATAAGTGAGATTCGTAGATGACTTTCAATTTCTTTACAGTCAGAGCACGTTAACAATACAATTTTTATTACATGCTCACCGTACACACAACATGCACAGTAAGCAAACTGGGCACAGTGATGGTGACGATAGATCATATGCAGTATTTTACCTCAACCACTGGAATACCAAAACTGTATGGAGGTGTTTAGGTACCTCCTTTTTTAACTGGTTAAAAACATATTTAAGTCAGCTTTACGTAAACTAATAAAGCCAGTTGATCTATAAAAAGAATTCACACAGCAGTGTGTTATCACCTTCCATGTTGTGTTGGCCTCGTTGATATAGTTGACCATCTCGCGTGAAAGTGCAGGGAACCCTGGTTCAGCCCAGCTGATGGACATGGTTGAGAGCAGGTAGAGGAAGGAAAAGCGCCACATTCTACAAGAGACAAAGCTGTGACTTCTACAAGAGACTGTGACAGCAACAAATATCCTCTAAGCTATAACAGTGGTGTGATTTAAAGTGAAGTGTGATGAAGCAGGTCACAAGGTGTTTTCCAGAGACATCAACAGTATGTGGACCTGTTTACTAAACAGCAGTCATGGGAATTCCCTCAACTAGAAAATTCTTCTCACCAACACATATATTTATATTTATACTTATGTGCAGTACAGCCTAGCCACAAATATTTCCTAACATATTTCCCAAAATATGGAACATGACAGTTGCAAGTAATTCAGTGGATTGCAACCTTTAAATGACTATCTAAATAACATGAACAAAGGTATTACCCAGTGATCCTTATTTATCTGATTTGTAAATCAAAATATTTTTATTTGATTTGTTAACTCATATCACTATTGTAACCTATTGACCAATTTATGAGAAAGTGACCTTCATGACAAATAGTGTTGCTTTCATATGTTAACATCTCCCCAGTACAGATTTCAGTACAGATTGGTGTTTTCCAACAAAGCACAGAAAAGGAACTAAGATCAAATTAGAAATAGTATGCAAATTTCCGTCAGGCTTTACCAGTAAACACCAAAAATATATTTTGTTCCCAGTATCCGAACACTGAAAAAGCACATATATAAAAATATACAGTGTTTTGCAAAAGTACTCAAACCACTTGAAAGTTATTGCCTGGATTACAAATTATACATTTTTCCCAGGTCAGTTGTTGGCCGGTATAATGGCAACCAAAAAAACCAAATATGCCGCTTTCAGAAGTATTCAATTCCCACACATGCATATTTGGTAGAGCCACCTTTTGCAGAAATAACAGCTTTAAGTCTTTTGGGGTAAGTATGTGGCCCCTTTGGGAGCTTTTTTCCACTGATCTTGGCGAACCTGCAGCGGGTTGTTCAGGTTCGACCGCAGTTTTCCAACAGCGCCATTCAGTCGTGTATATAAGTCAAGACACTGGACAATAAACAAAGTGCAAGAAAAAACTGCTGCTCATGTTTCAAACAAATACATTCATATAGATCACGTATATCAAACCATAACTATAAATATATCGAGCTGAAACGTATGCATGTTTTACTGTTATGCTATAACCAACATACGACATATGTACTAACGGTAAGAATACAAATTTCTCTTTATTGACTTTATTGTTATTGACTCTGCACGGCATATCGATACGTTACCGGTGTTCTTCATATCGCCGCTGGGATCGGTTTTGTACGCGGTTATAAATAAAAATCACGTACCTGTGCTGTTAGTTCCCGACCTGCAGCGCAGTGAGAGGAGAAGATCGCCGCTCAGTCCTATTTACTGCGCGACTTTCGCTTTTGTCGCGTGTCACCTGACCGAGCACGTGGGGGGTCCGTCCGATCACAGTGCGTTAGCCTCCGGTAATAATAATAATAATAATAATAATACGAAGAAAAAGAAGAAGCAGGTTGCTGCAAATGTAGAGCTATTTCCAAATTCTTCAAATTCTTCTCACTAAGCACTGCCGGAACAATCTGACTGACTGTTAAACCGGGATGTGATTTAGGAGTCAAACCAACACGCCGTGCGTTAAGTTAACGTTTGCAGGTTCCAGGTCCCAATCCGGTCTCGTGAAATCAAAAGAGGGGTTAAAGTACAATGAAGAAGAGTTTTGGTGTCCGGGGATTAAACTCAGCTATCGAGGAACTGCTTTTTGAACAGCAAAATGTCCCACGCGGCTGTGTCCAAGGTTTGTGTATCTAAATGTTTAACATGAAATTCACTCTTGAGTTCAGATTAAATGTCAATGCGGCCTGCAGCGAAACAAAATGTATAATACACTGTTATCAAATAAGCATAAAAAGCCATAACACGTTCTATGTACAGTTCATTCTCTAAATTTGCTACAAATGTAAAACAATAATAACATAACTGCCATCCACTTGCAGATTTTAACCACTAAGGACATGTGGGCAGCGGCCACCATGGGGACATATTTCCATGCTCTCCATGAAATGTATGAGTATTGAGGATGGAAAGGTTTAAATTTTGGGACACACTCTTCATTCTCCTTGTTATACTCCTCAGTCCATCTGTTTTTAGCAACCACCTGTTTTCTCAAGTGTTATGATACATTGTTTATCGCTTTCTGAATTGATCATATGACAAAACTAAAGGTGCCTGTGTTGCAAAAGTCATTTTGATCCCAGCTCCCCAAAATAATGCATATAAAACCATCACAGTACCAACAACAACAACATTTATTGATTAATATTTAAACAATCCTAACTAACTATTTAACTAAATTACTGATCTATACAATTGTTTGGACTTATTAATTGTAGAAATGTAAAAATATGAAATTGCATGTAATTTCATGTAATTTGCACTCTTTGTAACAACTGAAATTTTAACCCGCTATAATTTTGACTAAAAAAAGGATATAGACTGCTGATGAGGACACAGCTTATTTGATCATCGGGGACATGTCCCCCCTCCCACACTCCTTGTCACGCCTGTGCTTTATAGTCACGTGTTTATTTGGTTTGATCACAAGAAAATATATGGTAATATCTATGAGAACAGGTTCACATTTATGAACTGCAGGCTGAAATTGCATGCCCATGTAAATCAGAGAGCTTTTATGAAACTTAAATTATGTTAAAATTACAAATAAAGATATATCTGAGGCCACACAGCTGTGAGAAAATCAGCATTTCACTCTGATGTAGATTAAAAGAGGAAATAAAATATATTCATCAAGTAATAACATTGAAGCATGTTTAGTTAAGAAAAAAATTTTAAAAATATTAAGCCCTCTGTTTATAATGTTTTCAAAGTTGCAGGTTACAGCATAATGATATTTTTAAAAATTACCTAAAAATTCTTTTAGGTAGCTGTTGTTTTTCTCCCAAACAAAGATGTTAATCTACTTTTGTTAGTTTACACATTTACACAGCTAGGTGTTTTTTACTGGAACAATTCACTTAAGGGTACAACAGTAGGAGGGGTAATTTCAGCCTGCAACTTCCAAATCCTGCAGAAAAAGCTGTTACCACCAGACCCCCAGGTGTGCTCACAGTGCCAAGGTTCATAGTTCCAGTTTTACCTTTATTACTTGAAAGCAATGTTGAGCAAATAAAAAGACTCTCAAGCAAAACTACATATTAAGGTTAATAATGAGAAGCTGCAGCTGTACAGCTTCACACCTGTGAGCCTGGCGTGACGCATGCAGTGTGTTATTTATTTTTAAACAGTCCTCTGTAGAAAGTAGATAAACACTGGGGCATTTAAAAGAGGGGAAATAACATGAAACACATTTGCAGAGGAACTGAAAATTCATGGTAACTCATGTTAAGCTATGGTGGTAGTTTCAACAATAAAAGCATCTTTTTACTTGTGAAGATGGGTGAGGAAACTGAGAATGAGAGGACAACCTCTCTGTGGTGCTGTGGTCAAAGCAACATGTGAGATGGGCCTCCCAGGAGCTGGACGTGTTCTCCTTTTTCCACAGTGAAGCTGCTTCACCTTGGCTCTCAGGGATGGTAGGCAGAGTTCAGCCACGGGGGGGCAGTGTGGAACAACTGCAGCTTCTGCGGAGGTTTGCTGGGGGCAACATGTTTGGAGCCTGAAGGGAGGGGACCGTATACCCGTCTCACACCCCATACTGCAGAGGTCCACAGTGACTGGAGGCTCCTACGTGTTGTCGTGGGCTGTGGGCAGTATACGGGGGTGGGACATGAGGTTTTGTCTTGACTGGCTGCTGCCCTGGAGTTAATGCAGCTGATTGGCTGGTGGGACTCTGGGTGGCATCATTGTCTGTCCCTGTGAGAGAGAAACCAACAGTTCACAGCAACTCTCTAAACAGAATCTACCCATTTCTTTGGGCATAACTTTAACTTATATCTTTAACTTCACTGGAGAAGGAGACTCACCTTGCTTTGACTTAATGAAGCTCTTGGGCTTCCGTTTTCGCGTTTGAATCCCTTCCTTCTTCATGGCCAAAGGCCGGGGAACCTGAGAGCCCATGAAAGATAGGAATGCAACATACAAGTCTTCATACAGGGACGTCCCTGTCAGTAATGAAAAATCAGGGTACATTTGCAAAGCTAAGACATGAATATTTTCTCAAGTGTTACGATACATTATGTATCGCTTTCTGAATTGATCATATGACCAAACTAAAGATGCCTGGGTGACAGGTTAAGAAGTCATTTTGATCCCAGCTCTGCAAAATAATGCATATAAAAACATATTCTCTTCACAGCATCAGCAGCAACGTTTATTGTTTAATATTTAAATATTTAAACTACACCATCTATATATTGCCAGCTTGCCAAATAGCATATCTCTTATTACCCCATGCAGTTTTCGGTAGAGGCCGCAAGCATTGCAAACGGTCTCCCCCTCTGCACTGCGGCGCCACAGTGTGGTGGTGGTGGTGTGGCAGTTAGTGCAGAAAAGCCCCACCCTTCTGGAGGTCGACTGTCCGAGGATAGACACACAGAGTGGGAAAATTCAAGAAGGGAACTTCTGTGAGTCTGTCGCGCAATTTTCTGTACTCACACTGTCGGTGTCACAATGAATAAAAAACTTTAACAGATTTGTTTGGTTTGGTAATGAATAAACACACAGTTCAGCTGGATATCATTAATATCAACAATTGTAGTGGTAATATATTCCTTGGCCAATATTTTTTAATCATCTTAGTAATGCACTCATTTTTAAGTCTTGAAGGCAGTCATAACAGTCAGATCACTCCATGAACTTACATGAGCAGCAGTGAGGTTAATGGTCAGTGTCCTTAACTGTTACTCTGCCTAACACTTAATAATAATAATAATAATAATAATAATGATAATAATAATATGACACTGTTTATACTCACCATGCGTCTTTGGGGTTTGATGAGGGGCCGATTGAAGCCGTTAATCTTATGGTAAAGGCCACAGGCGTTGCACAGGTAGTGGCCAGTTCCATCTCGACGCCACAGGGGAGTGGACATCGCCCCACAGTTCACACACTCCCGGCCCTCCACAAAGTCATCATATAGGTCTAAAAGGGTGACATTCCAGACATCCAGGTCACTTTATTCAACACCATCTGTACTGAAAGTAAAAACATCACCCCTTTTGGGAACAGGGACAAGTTCAAAATTACGGAAACACTTTGTTCCAGTATTACACTGAACTCAGTTTTGGGCATGTTTTTTTACACAGTAATTCAAAGGAAGATTAGTGGAAAATTTCAGAACGGCATAAATACATTGGTTTGCGAAATGCGTACAAGGACCATATAGTTTCTAGTTTTCAGCACCATGGAGAGAGAACTATGTTTGAACTAATGTTAAAAATGAATTTGAGGTGCTACATCTGCATATGTCGATCAGTTTTTAGGGATCCCGTTGCCTGGTAATGTAGGTAAAGTTGTGAATTTTGTTCACACTCCCACTTTCTATTAACTGCCTCTGCACAGAGAGAAATAATAGCGGCCTTAAAAAATAAAAGGAAATAAGTATGAAAATTTAAGACAAAATACATCTGACAGGTTTGAGTGCGTCTGGATCTCAGTGAGGAGCTGACATGTTCCCACAATTTTTCACAGATTTCCTCCAACATTCGGTGTCGATCTGTGATGTATGCAGTAAACGGGGTATGATAATGTTAACAGGGCTCTGTGTTCTCTCTATGTGGCCAAGATTAAGAAAAGCGAGCTTTTTAAAATCTCTGACTTCACCTTTCACATTTTATACACAGTAGGAGATTAGCTTAATTTCGTAAGACTCCTTAATCGCTAGGTATTAATGAGGTTCAGCCATTCTTACATGCAATAAAAATAATACAGTACAATAAACTGTCATCATGGCAAGTCTACAGATAATATATTCTCATACTCTTATATGTTACCTTTTTTAGCATGCCATTGTTTTAACTTTGTAAGTAGCCAAGGACAAAGGCACAAAACAAATACATAAGTTCAAAAGCATAATCCCAGACTCGGAATAATAATAATAATAATAATAATAATAATAATAAAGTATCACAAAATACGAAAAAATTAAATGGATGAAAAAATTAGTTATTCAATTAACTGAAAAGGCTAAATAAAGGTCTTGGTCTAAAAAACAATACACAAGTTTGTCAATTGTATTCCATTTCCAGGTGTCCTAAAAAACCCAGTTTATGCTGGTAGGTTCACTGACTCTGAATCTTCTAATAAATTCAAAATGAATCAAATTTTGTTTTTTTTTTCAAACCCAATAATAGAGAAAAAACCCGTATCAGTTAGTCAGCATCAGCTCTCGCCTTGGACGACTGTGACTTCATGAAATGCATTAACTCTTTAAGCGCTTTAAAACGAAAATATTTAGCCAAATTATATAATTATAATTAATGAAACCACTAAAACATTTTTTTTCATTTTCCTTCGTGCGTTTTTATAAACAGTGAAAACGTACAGTAATTAAATTGTTCGAAATATTTATCTTTGAAATAACGCGTAAAGGTTTTAAGCTTTAAAATCTTACACTTGCAAAGTTTGTCTGACAGAGTTTCTTGGTTGTTTTTATGTATATTTCTGCATTTTCGCAACAGAGATGGAATAAATTTTGCAGTGAAAATTAAAAGATTTTTCCAGCGACAGCCAAAACCTTATATAAGCGTATTGTTTTTATGACACCTTTCGGGCAGTGTTTCAGCTTTGGGTGTTTCTGGAAATCTCCAAGTTGGCGTTGGAAAGACTGGTCGGGTTTTGGGTTAAAGTGGATTCGTTATGCTAACGAGTAGCAACTGCTTCGTTTTTGTGAGGGAGACAAGTTTAGGATAACAGGTTCAAAGCACAGTAATGTGGTATTTCGCAATACCTACTTAAAAATGTAGTTTATACAGATAATAAGTCAAAGGTACAAAACAACAATTGTATAGATATTCCTAATTTCTGAATTGAATTTTATTCTTTGTACAGTTATCTTGGTTAAGAAGTAATTTTTGAACAAGAGAAATTTCAGCAAAATTAAACTTGAAATTAAACTATTTTGAAAGGAGCTGTTTGCATAATTAAATAATTCGCTAAAAGTTGTACAGTTATTTAAACCGCGTTTCAGTGATAAGCCGCATTAAGCAAATCTATGGGTTTTAGGGGGCAATAATCTGCAAATACGAAGAAAAACGCTTTTCCCACTGATACCACACAGATTCAAGACCAAACACATCAGTGTAAATGTGTTATGTTATGTTTCCACGGAGCGTATATAGCTGAACTGGTCATTGTGATCTGCACCACAGTCCGTGAAAATGTTCTGATCGTGTGCATCAACGTCCCTGTGTTTTCTTCTGTTTAGATGCGGATTTGGTGGATTCTTGTCACACGAAGTGTATCAGAATTAAGAGTTTTCGCGTCCAGGGATACAGTGACTTAATGTTTAAATACCCACCTGAGCTGAAGTTTCTAGAAGCCCCCTGAGCTCCTCCAGGATGCGCACTATAGATGGCCGAGCTGTCGAAGGAGGTGGTCGACCAGGCGCTGCCCACGTTCGGACTCACATACGGCGGGTACGTACTATGGTAAGGTGCACAAAAGCCCCTGGCGCCGTACTGTTCCCTACAGCTGGAGGTGATGCGCACCCCGCTGGGGGGCTGCTGGCTGCACGCGGGTTCCAGCGGTGCGGGGAACCCGGAGGGGGCAGCGCAGCTGGCGGGAAAGGAGAAGGACGGCTGGCTGGGCGACTGGAGCGTCTCTCCCCCGGGATGAATCCACGCGGCATGGCTGGAGATCGGGCCCCCGGGCTGGCCGGACCCCTGGGCTGGCAGGTAGGGTAAAATCATGGGCGGAACCCGGCTCTTCTGCACGTAGAGGGATGAAGCGGCCGCAGCATCGTGGATGAAGTGAGACTCGTAAGATGTATGTCCGCTGTTAGTCATCATCGGCTGTCCGTGGTCCCACACTCAGCAATTCATCATTTTTACTGCTCCTTCTGTGAGAGAAACTTCACAGGACACGAATGTGCCAGAAATCCCGACAGTGACTGAAAAAATCCCGGTCTGTTTTATCTAACTTGATTTTTGACATTCGCTCAAAAACAAAAAAAAGAAAAAAAAGCCGAAAGCACACATACCACACAACTTGGAAAACAAACGTGGAATGGAAATGCGAAATATGGAAGACATGTGGGAAGAAGTCTGGGGCTGAGAAAGAACAGCCTCTTCCTTTGGCGGCCTCCCCCGGGCTGCTATCTTCAAATATGATAAAGACCCAGCAGTTTATTGCAGCTTCACAGAAGTGAGGAACAATTTCATGACTAAATATAACGTCCAAAGTTTACATAATTGTCTGCATTAACTTTATTTTAGATCATTCTTCATTTTTATCTTTCCGATGACTGTACTTGAATAAAAATGTTAACCTGGTTCTCCTTGCACTATTTCTTTAAAATGAAATGCAACAGAATACTGTTGCCGCAATTTTTAAATAAAATTTTTATAACGCTGATTTCGCTGTGACTGATTCTCACATCATTTTTCCACTATTTCTGCCGTGTCCCTTGTGTCAGAACGTATGTGCGCTGGTAAAAAAGATAAGTCAATTTAATGCGCCCAAACTGGGATCATAAACATCTAATACTCACCATACATGTTTATATTTATTAATTTGACTACTGCATAATTTAATATCTATTTTTTGC
>UFQX01001007.1:11284-62533 GCA_900497675.1 Arapaima gigas
CCCCCCCCCCCCCCCCCAACAGTCTGTAATACCACCCCCAACTGATTAAACCAACTCCTGTCATTTACTATATCTATGAGGTTTTGTGTAATGGTTGGTGCGTAAGCAGAACGGACACTTGGGAGAAGAGAGAAGGAACGAGACAGGAGGGATTTTGCGTGTGTGTATGTGTATCTGTAGCAAGAAGGGAGGCAGTGGACAAGTGACATCCACCAGACTGGACCAGACACTTTGGCGCTAGTGTGGACAGCGTCCTGCTTTGGCCCCCTCCTTCCTCCAGCCAGACCCTTGGCTGACCACAGTGGCACCAGGAAAGAGAGGGCCAGTTACACACCGACAATGGATGACCAGCAACGCAAAGCATCCAAAAAACATCCTTGATGCTTAACTTATAAACATATAACAAAAGGAAAGTGAAAAAAAATGTACCTGGCTAAAAACCGTATACATTATGATATTCCTATACTTATTATTTCTTTATTAGTTCATCAACCCAGTAAATTTAGGAAAGTTATAGAATTTAACAGTTGTACTCATTTAGGATAATTATGTATCATAACACTACAGTGTAACATATTTTTAGAATACTATATGTTCATTTTTTAAATTATATCGTGCATTTGTGTGCACCTTTTAAGTGTTTGAAAATGGATTCACGCTTGTATTAATTTTTAATTTAAGTATATATTTATTTAGCTGGTTCTTACTTTGATACAACTTTTAGCGTTAAGCTGTTTACAGTGACTTACATTTTCAACTAAGTAATTTCAGTGTCAGTTCAGGGTAGGTACCTCGCTTTAATAGGTAAATTGGGGTATCTGTCAGAGGTATGTTTGATTCTGCAGTAAATTCCTCAGGAGTTTTAATGCTGCTGCAAAGTTTGGAACAGTAAATCATCAGCAACTTGAATATGAGAGCAGAAATTTCCAGTGCTGGTGCACATTCTCACAACACCGCTGGTTTTGCAAACTGCACATGTAATACATCCTGCTGGTGAACACGTACAGCTGAAATGCACTCGGAGAACTTCAGGCACTTTAGTAGAAAAGCACTGTTCACAGCATAGCCACCTTAACTACAACCATACAACATCCGCAAAAGGAAGAAGAGGAGAGACGTCTTGTCAGCTGAGTTCAAAAGATGCGATAAGAAGACTAATATTCCTGTTTTTTCAGGATGAGCACATGGCAACAAGACTCTCTGAAAAGATTCAGAACAATAGGCCTCCAGCCTTCTGTTTCTTATCTGTCTCTGTTCTTATCCAGGACTGTCTCTGTTAGTCTAACCCCCCCCAACACACACACACACACACACACACACACACACACACACACACACAAACATGACAGTGTCCTAAAGTGCCATTCCAAGGCGCTGCATCCTAGGCTTCCACCTCCCATGCCAGTTTGCAACACCCTTCTTATCATGTTTAGATGACTTCATAGTTGTGCATGTGTGTGTGGGGGGGATTGGGTGGGGTGGATGGAGTGTTGTAGAAAAAAAACCCTGACAGCAGGGATTCTTCTCAGGCCCTCTCTGCCACTTGTTATCCAGAACTGTGGTTGTCAACAGGACGCACCTTCATCCCAAATAAAGCCATGTTACTGAGCTTGTTTAACTTGAGCTTGAGCTTGTTTTTTCTTCTAAAGCTTACTAAAATTTAAAAAAAGGTGCTTTGATTTCTTGCGGTCCCCCCACAACACAATTCTTCAAGTATTATTATGTACAATCTTTATCCCTTTCCAAAATGTTGCTTAGGCATGTATGCAAACAAAACAAACAGACATACAGGCTATAATGATGCTTTTACCACATACATTTATACTACGAGAGCATTGAGAGCCGGAGCCAGTGTGGTGTTTACGTCTTCCCATACTTTTTTCTCCTATTCTGTTACTCTTTAAATGATCCTCTCTGCTGCATGCCTTGGGTGACTCTACATGCTGAGGAAATGAAGACATCGAGCACTGCAGGGAGAGATATGTGCACAAACACACAGAAGCACACCATCTGACCTTCTGACCAGGCTTATGCTATGGTTTCTGCAGACTGTCTTTACAGTTGAGCAGACTTTGTATCTTTCAAGCACTACAGCAATACTGTAGATGTTTTGATTTGAACACATTAAACTGACCATAATAAGAAAAATATATTACAAAACATGCCTTAAAATTACACGGGATCAAAGCACAGTCCAGTTCTTTAGCTGTCCAAGTTTGTCTCAGTGCTGTGTTTATGTAGCTGAGATTAATCGGGGCCATGCAGTATCAGGAGGAGATTCCTCTGAAGAAAATCATCTTGGAAGTGTGTCTGATAAGCCAGCAGGAGGCAATGTTTATTTTGGGATGGGACAATTGAACCTACCTTTGCTGCAAGAGTGGCGCAGCCCTCTGTTCTGTGAAACGCCAGCAGTTTAAATGAAGGAAATTACATCTTTCGACTTCCACGACGATCAAAGTGATTGCAGTCTTTCTGAAGCCGCATACGATCTGATATATGGTTCATAATCTCTCTGAAGAGCACAATTCATGCATAATTCATGCTTTGTTCAAGAGCACAAAGAGGCAAAAGTCATCGTGTTTTGGAAATGTGATCATAACTAGAGGTGTGCCATATCTTTTAGGAATAAAAGGAAAACTCACAAATATCAGCAGGAACAAATATTGCAGGGGCAGTCATCTAAAGACACAATGAGCAAATAGATGTTTCTGATGCTTTTCCACTCGTTTGCAGTTGGGATGAAAACTCCCCACATAACATACGAGTGGTAACATCAGCAGGTGTTGTGGCGGTTAGAGCAGCTGCCTTCCACTTGAAGGGCCCAAGTTTGAGTCACCGCTCCTGCTGTAAGACCATTGATCAAAGTACTTATCATAAAGTGCTTAAAGAAAAAGTCCCCAGCTATATAAATATTTTAATAATTATGAGTGTATTAATTTACATATGTAACATTGTATGTTTTTTTCATTAAAACTGTCAGCTAAATAAAAAAATAGACAAGTATGAGATATAACCACACAGTT
This sequence comes from Arapaima gigas, assembly GCA_900497675.1. Classification (NCBI taxonomy): domain Eukaryota; kingdom Metazoa; phylum Chordata; class Actinopteri; order Osteoglossiformes; family Osteoglossidae; genus Arapaima; species Arapaima gigas. The sequence goes on from UFQX01001007.1 coordinate 14,308, forward strand.
TTGGTTACCTGCTCTACAAAAAAAGATTTTGCTGAAGTGCAATATTGCTGGGTTACAAAAGGATTTCTAAAGACTTGTGCTTCCATCAGTCCACAGTTAGGTGGAGTAGAAAGTAAGCAGAAAGTAAACCACCGTTCTCCAAAAAACACTGCTGCCTGTCTCAACTTTCCACCTGGAAGTTCCACAGCGCTGCTGGAACAATGTACTGTGAACAGATAATACAAATGTTGAACTTCATGGTAAATATACAAAGTGTTATGATTGGAGAGAACAAAACACTGAATGCCAGCAACAAAAATCCATCCTAACTTTGAAACATGGTGGAGGGAGTATAATGGTGTGGGGCTGCTTTGCTGTCTCAGGCCCTTGATGGCTTCTGTTTTGTTGAACGGCCAAGTCAAAGTCCTGACCTCAGAGCCTTCGAAATGCTCTGGTATGATCTCAAGCAGACCTGTTCAAGCAAAATATACACAAGATGTGAAAGTTTTGCATAGAGAAATGGGTCAAATGACCCCTTAAAAAGTGGACAGGTCTGATTGGCAGCTGCAGAAAGCGTTTTCTTGAGGTTATTGCCAATAAATGAAGCTTCAGATACTTTTAGTATATTCCCATTAATGAATTGGGCTGATTTGTTCAAAAAAGATAGGAAAATCTAAACTACTGCATGTGTTGTTTGTTCAGTCATACGTTTTCATTTTTATGACTAAGATTAAATCAAATTCCAGTTTAGGAGCCGTCCACGACAAAATCCAGATGATTTAAAGGACTTCACAAACCTTGTCTTATAATTGTCCATCACCCTTCTTTTTCCTTAGTATCATCTTCGAATAAAATCTTCTTGTTCTGTCAAGGAGAAGTGTGTGATTAGACAGAGAGCAACACTACAGAGTTGGAAGAATTTTGGGCCAGATTTAATGTGGGTAAGTAGAGGAATTGACAAGCTGGTTACAGGGCAGGATGTAACTGTGAACTGCAGATTCTTGACACGTCTGTCTATAGAAGCTGCTACTTCTTTCCTCACAAGCCTTGTTAAATGTGTGCTTTGTGTTCACCTGGCATGACAGATTACTACCTATTAAGCATCACACACAGACAACTTTAGCCGTACTCGTACAAGTGTGGTGTGTGATGTATGAGGAAACTTGTGCTTATTCCAAACAGGCCTTTGTAAAATGCCTCTGAGTGTGTCCACGGTGGTCTGTACCTCACGGAGATCCTTCTAACTTTATCAGTGTGCATAAACATGACAAGTTAGCTGAAGAAATGTGCTCGAGCTAAGGTTGCTATCGCTCTAATGCATACCTCTGATGACATATGGATCAGCGGGAATAAGGATGTGCAGAGCTGTACACAAGAAGAAATGGATGGATTTGTGAGCTATGCAACAGACTAATAAGACAGTCAAGAGGTCCGGGTTTTAAAGAGAGGAGGGCTGGACTGATAGATGAATAGAGCCCAGCTAGGAAGAGCACAGGATCTCATTTTCACCACAATTTGTGATGACTAACAGAGCACTGGTCTTTGGCCAGTACAAACGCCGCAGTTCACAAGCATCTCCCAAATCTGAGATGCCTGTTGACCTGGGGGGGGGACACGCTGGCGCCATGGATATTGCTGAAGCATCTTATCTCCCTAATGATAATCCTGTCAAAATAATTTTGAAGATATATGACAGAGATTAACTTGAGTAAACTTCACTTTAAAAGGCTATAGCGTGCAGGTTACATCATGTATACTTATTTTTAAACTGTATGCTTGTTATATGCTTATATACACCAAAACACACAATCCAAATCATGATAATATCTTATGCATAACTAACTTATGCCCACTCATGAACAATATGTATGACCGAGAAGGAAAACTTATAATGGGGCATATGTATATGCATGCGCATGCTAGTCAAAAGTTTGAGTACACTTGCTGGAAACCGGTTTTGTTCACAGTGACGTTTGAACAAGAAAGGAGCCAACATGCCTGAGCTTCGACAGATGAAGGACATTTGAGGGTTGCTTTGCTTTCACTGTTCTGTCCCGTTTCATCCACGCAGGGTGTTACCGAGTCTGTCAGGGGGTACTCAAACTTCTGACTGCGTATGTGTATATGTATATGTATATATGTGAGCGAATGTTCAACTTTATGTGAAGAAGAAAGTGCTAGAGCTTTAATTCCTCCCCTATGACGTCAGCAGTTTCGGACCAGGACATCGGAGCCGAGCCGGGCTGCTGCAGAAAATGACCGAAACGACGGAGACCGGTGGAAAGACACACTCTGCATTTTCACGTTGAACCAAGAGCGCACGGGCGCTGGACACACGGATGTCCCCCGCAGAGACGATGGCGCCCTGGACCGCGTGCTGCCAGGTGGCCCTTTTCGGGTGGACGGTGCTGCTCATCGTGGCGGAGAGGACGGCAAGTAGGTGTCCCGTAATGCCGCAATAGCACAAAAGCCACGGTGAGATCTTTACTATGTCACCTCAGACAGACCTGCTCGGACTTGTCATAACTGCTAATGTTTATATTTTGTTTCATATGTGTGTTTTGCGGGAAACGGATGAGTTCGTCATCTTACATACGTCCTACAATCGTTTGCATGAATGTCATCCACGCTACTGTTGTGCGGACCTAATACATATTTTAAGCTGCAAAGAGAGCAAAACGCCGCATTCGCGAGCATCTCGTTCACTGCGCCGTCTCGCGCCGACGGGCCGCATCAGCGCAGGGCGCGCGCCGCAGCGGTGATGGCGCACTTCTGCAGGGGGTGCAGGGTGGAGCTCAAAGTCACTGAGGGGAAAATCCCACGCGACCCCTATGCAACATATCTGCCTTTAAGTGGGTTGGTGGGACATACGTGTGTGTAAACACCGCTAAACGGAAAGCCACACGTGAAAAATGCGTATAATAAAAATGATGGAGAATGTTTACCTGCCAGAATTCAGAAATTTCAGACCACCTCCTGTCTGAAACCTGTCTGAAATCATGTGAGAATGAAGGGTTAGCTGCAGTCCCAAAGGCATCATTTTATTTTGGCTCACATACGACCCTCCATTTAGCGGACCTTGATTTTACGGATTTTGAATTTTACACACCGTCTCAAAAGACCCTGAAAAAAGAAAAAAGAAATCTCATGTCAGGAAACATATTTTTAAATCATAATATAAGGTGCAATATAAATATTTAGGATCGTAGCCTCTCTTTTTAAAAGAAAAAATTAATTTTTGAAAAAAATTCGTTACTGTCTCAAAAGGACCCATCCATGTCTCCACCGTGGCATGTAGGTGCTGCAGCGCCCCCTAGTCCCGCTGTTGCGGGGTTCTGGTCGGGCGCTTTATTCACTGCTTTCTGCATGTAATTCACTGTATTGTACTGTATGTAAGTTTCAGTTACCCTGCTGACTTCATTTCATTGTATTAGCAGCACTACTAGTTCATCATACCTTATGTTAGGTTCACTATTAGCACCACACACCACTGCAGTAAAAAATTACACATTTTCCAGACTTTTGCTATATTTGAACACTTTCTTCCCCTGTATAATCTGGAAATCATAGCATAGCATAGAAAGTATAGACTGTATTATTATTATTATTATTATTATTATTATTATTATTATTATTATTATTATTATTGCATTCATTTGGCTGATGCCTTTCTGCAAGTTTGCTTACAATATCAGACAAAGACCTTTTATAATTTTTTAACCTTTTTACAGCTTGGTACGCTTTAAGTGACTGAGGATAAGTACTGTGATCAGGGTACTGGCTGGGATTCAGCCGAGGGACCTTCAGGTTACCAGGCAACAGTCGCAGCCAACACCACTGCACCCCGTGCTGCCCCTGTACCTTTGATCTACATGTGACACACAGACTGCTGGAATGTCACTGGGTTTAAAAGTATCTACTATATTGTTGTGCATTTCCTTAGTAATCTACTGCATAGGGTACTACCTGTGGCATGTCCACCGAAAGCGGGCAGCGTTCACCTTTGTCGCGGCGCTGCCGGGGACGGCTGCACAAGTGCTGAGCTTCAAGTGGTATTGTGAAGATGGAGTCCAGAGGAAGGGCTTCCATGCCTTCATACATGTGCTGCATCTGGGAATCTTCAAAAGGTTAGCTTGCTTCTTACATAAGTGTGCATTTAAATTTACATTTGTTTACTTAGCTTATGCTCTCCTTCAAAGAAATTAAGACTGTTAAGCAACTTGCAATGGCTGGATAATATAGATAGATCTGATAGCATCAATTCAGGGTAAGTATCTTGCTCAAGGGTAAGGTGAAGCTCCATTGAGTGGAAAGTAGCCGCTCAAGCCACTGCACCACCTGCTGTCATAGGATTATAGCACTATTCAGTATTACATGTGTTACTGCATGTACCTGTACATCAATAACTTTCCTTTGGCAAACACCATGGTGACTACATTTATGACACTCTGCTTTGCAATGATTTACCCATTTTTATAACAAGGAAGTCTTACTGAAGAAATGGCGGTTAAGTACCTTTCTCCTTTGTTTGTCCCATACTGGCAGGCTGTGGGACTGCATGCGGATGCTGTGGCGCATGGAGGAGCTTGGAGGTGGGTTCAGCGCTATTGTCATGCAGCAGGCGGATGTTTCCGTCCTCCGCCTGATAGAGGTGCTGTTGCTCACGCTACCAGAGACTGTGCTGCAGACATACTATCTCTTCACAACTGACGTGGGCATCCTGTCCCCAGGTGAGAACTGCTCAGCTCTGCCATAAACTGTGGTAGAGAGACAGTGTTTTACTGTGATTCCCTTGAAGGGAAATCAGAATATGCCTTTTAAGTGGCCAGTGAATTTTTGGGTCTCCTTTCTGGCTCAGGCGAACATATTGTTATAGGTGCTGTACTTCTTTGCCGTTGCTATGGGAAAAATAAGCTACTGCAAATAGCGTTAATTATCAGGGCTTTTTAATGCATTGATATTTCTTTTGAATGGTGACCATGACATTATTGTTGTAATAGTTTTCCACACCTTCGCTGGAGGAATATTGCTGTGGGGTTTTCTGATTTTAACATGAACTGTGTGTAAATAATATGCAACCCACCTAACAGCTTTTTTCTAACAAATGCAGGAAAAGTGCTGACTATTGCCATCAGCTGTAAATAAAAACTGCAATGCTATTATTGATTTTGTTACATGGTATCGATGTGCAATTTCTGAATATATTACTCACTCACTCCCTCCCTCGATATTGATAACAGTTTATCCTAATGCAGGGTCATGGGGGTTCAACATTTGCCCAAGAAGGACAGAGCTGCACATACCTGAGCAGGGTGGCCATATACAGTCTTGCCCTGTTATTTTCCCCATTACATGCTGTGGCAGAGAATGGTTTTCCTGCCCTGTGATTCCCCCAAACAGCCACCTACCTCACCCCTCTTCCTCGCCATGCTTGGAATGTGTAGCAGCTAGCAATGGCCTCTGGTGCTACGCTAATGGCCTGATGCAGCATAATGTTCTCCTGTATGTCCACCTCCACGCTGCTGCTGAAGTCGGTTGTGCTGTCGATTGTTCGCTGTGTTAAGCGCAGCTCTAAGTTTATCCCATTTCTTATCGTTTTGCAGTAAAATGTCAGAAGCTGTTTGTGCCTGAGTGGTGAGCAGAAGATCGAGATCTGTGTGTATCTGTGCACAGCAATAACTGTTTGTTTGGTGAACACTTTAGACAGATTGTTAGCCAGTGTTTGGTAAGCAAAATTCTTTATATATACTATACATATATACTGGTTTACATTCCAAATCTGTTCCTGAAAGCTGGACTTGAACCAGCAAAATGTAGACAGGGTACCTGTTTGTCATTATTTTACACAGAAAAAAATTAGAATCCACCACCAACCTCAAAAAACCCTGCCACATTTCCCCAAATATCATTAACCTGCTGCAAAACAACAAACCAGCATCAGTCTCATTCTTCTTCTCTTCAAAGGCAGACATTTAGCAATGACATTTGGACACAAATCCACAGCAGATCCCTTCTCTCACTAGCAGTTTCAGATGTTATGATAGAATGTAGGTGTTGTGATATATAGTGTGTTATGAACACAGGCACAGCGAGACCAGATGCTATGGGTACCCAGCAGGGATAAAGCAAGCGAGACACATAACAGTTTTCAGAATAACAATGCATTACAAATTGGGAATTTTTATACACAGTTCAGCTGGAAAACATCGTGGTGCAATTTGTTTTCAATCGTTGCAAAAAAAAAAATCTTTTAGATATGTTTTCATTAAAAAACATTAATTTTTATTTTATTTACATAGGTTAGAAAACAAACAAACAAAAAAAATGTTATATGGGCAGCTCCAAACTTGAACCATATTTTTGGTGTAAAAAATCAGATGTTTTTTCAGAAAGAGGTAAATGGGGAGGACACACATCAGGGGATAGCTGGAAATGCTGCTGCAGTTTTTCCTTGCATCCTTAAAGCAACGCCCCCTGCTGGAGGCCTATGTGTCTCTTTGCAATCTCCTCTGCAGTGTCTGTCTGCTGCGCCGTTTGCCTGTTGTCAGTAGCCTGGTCGCTGGTGCTGTACAGCCGCGCGTGCACCCTGGTCCGACCCGGTCACCTGGCCATGCCCCCGGCTGCCCTGCTGTGCCAGCTGCTGTGGCGGGCAAGCATGCTGGGTGCCAGGTTGGCCAGCCTCATGTTCTTTACCAGGGTCTTCTGCGGCTGGATATTCGCAATCATAGGTGAGGACCAAACATCATGGCCAACAGCGTTGCAGTTAAAACCATCTGTTGTCATGTCACTTGCAAAGAATCGGTAATATTTATGCAATGGGCCACGTTAGGCTGTTTTCACTCTGTGTGTCTCTGCTGCAATGGCAAATAGCAGGAAAAAAAGTTTGTTTAGTGTTGTTAGTACTGCAGTTGTATAGCATTATAAAGAAATTATGTTTTTAGGTAAATAAAACTGCTCTGCAATCTAATTTGAGGGATTGATTCTCTTAAAACTCATTGCATTTGTAAAACACTGCTTTGTCAGATTCAAACACTAATGTACAAGTGTGGTAAAACCAATCTTGCATCTTGCATGTCCTCTGCATTTGTTAAATTTGGCAATTTGTCTCTCTATTGTCTGTTTTTACTCCCCCAATGGTAAAACCTGGTATGTGTTAACGGTTCAACAACAACAACAACAACAACAACAACAACAACAACAATAATAATAATAATAATAATAATAATAGCAGATTTGTGAGTGTGCCTGTTCTGTGTGTGGTATTCTCTCACAAGTTTGTTGTAAGTGTTAATTTGGCAGCTTTTAGGCTTTATATTAATAAGAAAGGTAATGCTTGAATAGAATTACTCTGCATCCAGAGTAAAATTTCAGTGTGGAGCTGTGTGCAGAATCTTGGTTGGGCTGCAATGCAGTAAATGTTCGTGCTGCTCAGAAGATTTCACGGTTACTTTCTTTGTCCCACACTTCAAGGTCTCCACTGGCTGACAGCCGCCCTGTGGCTCGTCACTCAGCAAACGGACATCTTCGGCAGTCCATGGCGCCGACACCTCTTCAACACCATCCTGGGAGCTGTACACGTCTTCTTCTTTCTCAATGTTAAAGACGGCCCGTCAAAGTTACGCATGGCTGGGTTTTACATGGCAAGTTGCTGTTTCCCTCCGTTGCTCAGTCCCAGAGTAAACAGCGAACGGAACCTTGGACCACTGGGGGCACTAAAGTTCCAGCTGAAATAGGAATAACCAGGTCCTCATTTAGGCCCTATTTCCTGAACCGAGGAGGGTCTTTCCAGGTGTATCATACGCCCAGGCCTCGGCTTCCTGTGTACATAAGCTTATTTGTCAGAGGACCCAAGGTGCAAAAATAGTTCCTAACAGTGTCTGCATTGCAGATGTTATTGTTAGTAGATTGTATTTAGCTGACACCTTCCTTGAAGGCAATCACAATGCTAGACAGACTATACTATTCACCTAAAAGTCATTCATCCTTTACCTATTTTTATAGCACACACATTTACATCTTCATCTGTTCATTTAGCTGATTTTTCCCCCAAAGTGACGTAGAGCTCAGCATAAACCAAAGTGCTTTGCACCAGCAGATAGCTACAGATACAGACACACAGTTCTGGAGTTACAGTCCCCTATCAGGATTAAGAGAAAAGTAGAACCAAAAGAAATGTTTTGGATTCAGCAGCAGTGAGAGAGGAAGCTCATTCTACCACAATGGAGCCCGAACTGAGAACCTTCAGGCTTTTGTATGTGGGTCTACCAAGCAGTCTGATGTGGAGGAGTATAGCAGACTGACAAGGGTGTACCGAATGATCAGGTTCTGCAGGTGTGTAGATACACTGATTGACCTGGAAGCTGTAACCAGAGTGTTGAATTTGATATTGCTAGAATCCACACAGACTGAGTGGGATTCAAAATCACAGCCCTGGAACTGTGAGGCACCAACACTACCCACTGAGTTATTGTGTTTCTTTAGCTTTGATTTTTCAGCGCTGTCCAGTACACTTGGACAACCAGGGCTGGAGTATTAAACTTGTGTTTCCTCTGCCTTGCTGTAGGTGACAGTCGTTGAGAATGTGGGTCTGCTGTTGCTGGCGTCTGACTTTCTCATCGAGCCAACATGGGATATTGTGGCTATCACAATCTCTGTGCTCTGCAGCATCTTCCTGGGTGAGAGAAACCACGCATATCTCCTACACATCATTCACATTTAACAGTTTTTATATGAATCCTCTCCAGGTATTGAGAATTATAACAAAAATACAACAAGCAGATTGTGGTGGGCAACAACAGTGACAAGGGGCTCTATGTTGAATTAAATTACCTTCGGTTAGTAATCCCAAATGGCCCATCTTCTAATGAGCCCTATGAATTAATAATTATTACAGTTAAATATTATAATTAAGAGCTAGTGTAGAACAAAAAATGGAGTCCAGTGATTGGATTTTTCTTGTACCTAAAATTTTGTATTTATTTAGGCTATGGGAAAGAGCACCCTATGTTCGCTTTATATTTACGCCAGGTTTTTAGAGGTCTGTCCTGCCACCTTCTGGATCTTCATCAAAATCTATATATTGCATATTGTATATTTTCTGTAATATGTCTGTCTGACTGATTCAAAGCTAACACTTAATTGTTTATACTTTAGTTTTCTACTCACAGGTTTTTTCTGTTGCTCTTTGTTTTTAGGTATAACTTCACTGGTTGTCTATTACCGCTTCCTGCATCCTAAATCCACAGAGATCTGCCAGAACATGCAGGATGAAAGCTTTGGTACTGCCTGTTTCAAAGGGGGGTCCATGCTCTCTCTGGGGGGCAAGATGAAACCAGCATCCTCTGTTCCCAGGCATGGTGAGACTGTTGCTGAACATTCTGGAACTGGTGGGGTTATATCCAGTGCTGAGTATGGGCACCACCATTGGTTTCTGATCCGCCTGGCCCTGAAGACAGGAGATACTGGCAAAATAAACCAGGCCTATGGGTATGGAGGGGTGGCAGCCATGCTGGGCACGGTCGAGGTCTTGGAAGGAAGACACATGGAAGATCCTGAGCCAGACTGCGACAATAACGATGGCGCCCCACCCCTCTCGGATGGAAAAGAAGACTACGAAAGTATTAACACCCCAACATCCTCGGATGAACTAGATGAGGAAGAGGAAAAGGAGAAGACTGAAAGTCCCCTGGTGTCTCCTATGTTTGATTTAAAGCGAGGATCTCCAGAAGGTAAATCAATATTCGAGGAGAGCCCTGAGCTCAGGTTCTGCCCCACAGAATCTAGCACCACCCTGTATTTCAGTGCAGACCCCCAGTCTCCTGGTAGCGCCAGCTACCTCGGCATGGATAGGGACTCGGCAACAGAGAATGTGGGGGAAGTCAGTCCAAAGTCAGGGGACAGGGTAGTACCGAGGTACGCGTCCGCTACAAAAATAGACCCAGGAGCTGCGGAACCTCTAAGTCCCCGTTTTCTGGTCCCTAGGAGGCAGGTGGTTCTGTCTTGGAAAGAGAAGCCTGAGATGTTTTAATAGTTGTGTGCAGAAGAATTTTCTGAAGAAGAGAAATAAGAGATTCTTGAAGCTGCCCCAAAAGTAGTAGCAGCTTTTAAGGCCTGCCAATGAAAATTCACCACAAATGACCTTTGGTAATTATTGTAAAATATTTTATCTATGTAATGTCTAAGTTCTGTAAATATATCATTTGTAACTCTTCAAATTCTTTTAAAGGGACATTTTAAATTATGCAAATGACTTTTTACTTCTTATGTCTAAGTGAAAAGAATATAGCCCAGTAAAATTAGTTTTTTGTTCTGGAAGGGAAATTCCCTTATTAATGCTGCTATCAAAATAATGTTTTAAAAATATTTTAATTCATTCATGGACAAACTGGAAGACAAATGAAGATATATTGGAACTGATATTAAAATTATTATAGTCTATCTACAATTAACCAATAGATATAATATAGTTTTATTTAAGGGGATGCATTCCATACACCAAAAACCATGCAGCTTTTGATGCAAACACAGAAATAAGGACAGAAGGACAAACCCAGAGCCATCAAATGTACAGTTGTGGCATCACTACCTGATTGGAAAACCTAGAAAAACATGATTTGGGGAAAGTATAAATAAACTGATTGTCAGTACTAAATTGTGGTGCTGTTTATGATGCTTGAAAAATGTTGCAAAATCATTTTCTAACTTTATTATTCTGACTTCAACAGTGACTAAAAGCAGAAATGCATTAACAGAAGACAAATAAAAATTATAACAGCTGCAGTTATACTATAGAAATAATCTTACAGCGGAGTGTGTGGCCAGAGGACCCAGTTTCCTTTTTCCACATGTAATTGTATTTCTTTTAATGCTATTTCAGAAATATTGGAAAACAGCTAAAATGTGAACAATCTTCCAACAGTAGCTCTGTAGTGTTTTTAAATTGTTTTCTTTATTATTGATGATGTAAATGAAACAAACCACCATGTTTCAGTGTAAAATGAACCTCGTGTGGCACGAGTCACGAGAACTGCAGGCAACCTGAAGTGACAGAACCCTTGAAACAAATAAACACATTTCCTCCTCCAAATGTGTCATCATTTTTTTCTTGAAGAATATGTATTTTTTTAACGAAGCATTAGTACAGTTAACTGTTGGTCAGTATTTTGCATATTTTCTTCTTCAGCCAAACTGGTAGGTCTACATTCTCATGTTCATTTCTCATGTTTGCTGATGTTTCCCGTTTTTGTTAAGTGCCATTGAGTTGATGTTGACTCATGGTGACTCCTATGGAAAGTTGCCCTGAATTGTGTTCAGTCCTCAAGTAGATGTCTAATGTTTGATAGAGGGGCATCTATAGCTGTTATGGCATGAATCCATTGGTCCTCCTCTTTTCTGCTGATATTCAACCATAATGTTCTCCTCCAATGATCTTACTCTTTACAAATGTCCAAAATCAAAGGCCTTGCTGCAGTCATTGAGTCGCTGATGTAGAGAAATTGAAAACAGTTATTTCAGAGTGTTCGAAATATTTCTTTAAATATTTCTTTAAGATGTCATACAAAATCTGTCAAAAGTGGTCACTTTTTTAACTGGCATGATCTTGATTTATTGGCTGTTGATTCATTGAGCCGACCGATAAGGACTTCCTTGTGAAATGGGACGTTACCTTTAATAAAGAATTCTTGCGGGGGTCTTCCCCTTTAATTCGCACTGCGCATGCGCACGAGCACTAAAACTATTCCAGCTCTTTAAGTTGCTAGAAAGTTGAGCAGCGGAGGAGAAAGACGGTAGCGCGCAGAAAATGGCATTCCGTAGAAGAAGCAAGAGCTACCCCTTCTTCAGCCACGAATTCCTCATTCAGAACCACGCCGACATCGTCTTCTGCTTGGTGGTTATCATTTTTATTGGGCTCATGTTTGAGGTGAGGTGGTTTCATAGCTCATTTTTTTTCCCCGACAAGGAACGTTGGTTCTCCACGTATCCCAGCGCTGCAGTGGGTGGGAGACTCGCTACTGTTTGAATAAATCCACATGTTCCACTTTATCTTTTATCTTAAACTCTTGTGTCCTCGGAGGTTTCAGTCCTAATAGCAGATTTTTTTGATGAAATGACAATGTTGCTGGAAGTCCTTAACGTTTCTATATGTAAAAATCCTGCTGTTAAAGTGAATCCACGAGCAGTTTTGTTTGTTTTGCGAGGACTAACTTTTTTCCTGCCATGTTAGAAGGCTGTTAGAAGGTTGTTTTTTTTTTTAAACTGTGACAGATTTCTGTAAGTTGTCACTTAAGATGATAGAGATGAAACCCGAAAGTTTCACAGTTGAACGATTAACAAATGGTAACGAACTTTAAAAAAGAAACAAAGAAACAAAAAAACTTCCTAAAGCGACCACTCTCGATTTGACATGTAATGCAGAAAGCAAAAGAATCACATATAACTTTAATATGCATCAGCGATACCGTGACATCATATCGCAGGATATGAGGGTGTATCGCGATATGTCACCGTTTATCGCGATGTATGGCTGTGCGCCGTGACACGTGTCCGCGCTGAAATGTAGCGGGACTGACGTTCCTCCTTCTCGAGTGCCACGTCTACATCGGCCTCATCCTCGCTGCACACTTTGAGTATTATTATTATTAATAATGATAATAATAATAATAATAATAATAATATGTCCAATCTCCCACTTTCAGACATGGTGTCACTAATCCAACACATCGCACTGTTCCTCGCATTAGTTGGCATAGTTATTAGGTCCTCCACTGTGGGAACGATTGTTACACCTTTCCAATGTATATGTGCATTTTATATGACAGTAAATACTTTTGAGAAATGTTGTAAACTGTCGTTGATCCTGTTATTCTGCACAATAGTCTGTATGGAAGAACAGTAACTGTATACTGCATGCTGTATTTTTAGTCTTTTATTTAAGTTCACTTAATACTGTAGTCTATAAATGATTTCAAATGAAAGTTCCTTTAAGTAGGATTGGGAATAGAATGAATAAAGAAAGAAAGAATAAAGAAGTGTTTCAGTTAAATCTTTTAAAATTTCATTAGGTGTCATTGCACATTGTTTCTCTGTACGAAATATGGGGGTATATCCTTGTTTTTGCTTAATCAGCAATTACGTGGCTAATATTTTTACACTTCAGCGCTGCACTGGGGCATATGCTGTTTCCGATGGCTGTTATTACTGTACATTGTCCCTTTGCAGAATTCTAACAGTCAAGCACATTATGCATTCTGAGAGAAGTTCTGAGCCTTATTTACAGATTATAGATGTATTGGTAAATATCTTTGAATACTTTGACCATGCATGTCAAAACCCAGATGTTATAGTGACCACAGTTGTGCTGCTTATTAAACACATGGCTTGTGTCCATGATGTCATGGTGTGCATTGAAAACTATACTTCTGTTTCCACCATAATATTGTTAAAAATATTCACAATATAAATGTAAATTCAGGCAAAAAATGTGATTTAACGTCTACAGGTTTTCTTCTGATTTTCTTTCACTATGAGACATAGCATCGTGAAATGGACACAGTGAAACTGATGTTATCTACCCTTTCAGGCAACTGCAAAAACGGCGTTCCTTTTTATCCTTCCTCAGTACAATACTACCACGTTTTCTCCAGGTTAGTATGTCACTAACTCTTTGTCACTTGTCATTGTCACGCAACACTGTTCTGACTAACAGTGATTTTTTTTTTTTTCTTAGTTTTGCATTCAAGCAGCCAGCATGCTGGCTCTGAGGTACATTTACATTTATTCATTTAGCTGTTATCCCAAGCAACTTACAGAAAACTAAAGTGTGTTTCACTAGCAGGGGAAGTGATGCAGATACAGACGTGGTTCTCAGAAGTGCAGCTGTTTGATCCAATAGCCCTGTTTTGCTACACCTGTAGCTACGTATGGAACTTAGAGGAAGTACAGTTTTCAAACACATAATGCAAAGTAGTGTTTTTTTTTTTTAAATAGATTATGTTCTTGATAACGAAATAATTGTTACTCCCTGAAGAGATGAATGCGATTGAGACTGGAGAGCTTGTTGCCATTTGAATCTGCAGCTGGTGCTTGAGCTCAGCACTTGCTTGGTAACACACCTGCAGGGCTCTATGGGGTCCTGTCCAAGACTCTACACACTTGCCAGTCTTGCACTGCTTCCCTAAACCACACATTTTCTAGAGTAGCTTAATATGCACAAAACTCTCATTTACAGCAACTGTGGGATTATAATAGTGGTGAAGTATGTGGAATGTCTCGCAGCAATATAAAACCATAAACGGCAGTAAGAACAGGCCTGGAGTTTGATCCTGAATAGCTTTGTGTACTGTAGCTTATTATTCTCTAATTTAATATGAAATTTCACTATAATATTTTGTTCACATCTGTATTTTCTTGCCTTTTTCTTAAATTTTTATCTTTTTTTAAACTTGACTCATTGTTTGCTACCAATGATTTGAGTTTCATTGCCATTCATACAGTTTTTGAAAACTGAAAAAGAAGTCTCTGTTGTCAGCCTTTGCACTGGAAATTCCACTTCCTCTGGGGAGAGGTTTAGTATCACGTTCTGCCTGAGGAACAGAAACGCAACCAGAGTCCTGGACGTAGAACTGACGTTCTTCCTCAAAGCTCAGCTTAAGCTTAGGGCTCAAGTTCTTTAATGGAAAACTCGCTCATGTGATCTCAGCAGGTGGTGGAGCTCCCTGTAGCTGCCAGGGTGCAGGGTCCGAGAAGGGAATGACAATTCCGCCACAAGGACTAACGTTCTCTGTCTGTGCAGATGGAGAGCTGTCGCTCTATCGCTATGGCTGGAGGGACTGCGTCACCATCTTCTTCTACTTCCTCATCGTCATCATCCTCCATGCTGTGGTGCAGGAGTACATTTTAGATGTGAGTTCCTGTCAGTCTGGCATTCTGGGTCATGCCGAGTTAATTTCTGTTAAGCATGGAATTCTTTGGACATTTGTTATGAAATCTTGAGAAATGTATTATTAAATGGTAATTAGTTCAAATTCAGAAATTGTCTTGATTTATTTTGTGAAAGCTGAGGAGTCTCTGTGAGGTGTCTGTGACATTCAAAGCAGTCAGCAACATTAACTGACTTTCACAGTGTAAGGCTTCTTTGAGAGAGCATTGTAAAATGGCTGATAATAACAAACGCCTTGTTATGGCCTTCAGAAAGTGAGCCGCCGCCTCCACCTTTCGAAAAGTAAGAACACTAAATTCAACGAGTCGGGCCAGCTGTGTGTGTTCCACACGGTGTCCGCCGCATGGAGCCTCTACCTCCTTGTTACAGTGAGCAGCGCCTTATAACTCCACCTGAGTGCAAATGAGAACGATCCATTGTAATGACCGTTTCTGTTGTAATAGCCAAATAATTAATGTAGTATTATCTTCTCTCACACCCTGCCACAGCAGATGTTTTCTACAAAACATAATATTCTCATTTCAGGTGCTCTTCAAAGCCACACTTTCTCCTTTTAACGAATGTCTGCTTTTGTCTACAGGAAGGATATGTCCTGAACTTAAGAAGCCTATGGGAAGACTATCCACATGTCCACCTCAGGTGAGGGTAAACATCTTACATAACATTGTGTGTGACTCTAAGCTGGTTTCTGCTGTTAATCTTGATGAGTTTGGGCCTTTTTGAAGGTGCAGTGTAGTCACTGGTTTTGAGTGCATCTACTCTTCTCCCAGGTTCCAGGTGAAATTTTTCTACCTCTTCCAGCTGGCATATTGGTTCCACACATTACCCGAACTCTACTTCCAGAAAGTCAGAAAGGTGTGTATTTATTTTACATTAATACCTGTGTCACAATTGTTGCAGAGGGGACATTAATTCATTCCTTTATTGTTAGTAACTGCTTGTCTGATGCAGGGTTGCAGTGGTTCAGAGCCTATTCAGGCAGCATAGGTGTGAGGCAGGGTACACCCTGAACAGGACGCCAGTCCATCACAGGGAAACCATACACACTCATTCCCTCATACAGGTGCGTGTGCAGACAAAGGACAATTTAGAGTCACCGATGCACCTCAAACAGATATCTTGAGACTGTGAGGTGGAACCAGAACACCAACACAAACACAGGGCGAACTTCCAAGTTCAATGGAAGGGGGACAGTCTGTATAAATTGTCTAACAAATACAATAGGTCAAGTTAAATTAGTAAATTAAACACAAAGTTGATGACCTCCCAGTGTTCTAGTGTTACAGTGCAGCCAGATTTTGAACACCCTTTATTCAGTTAAATGCCTAAAGCCACAAAAGTAACAGGTGTGTGTATGTGTGTGTGTTTGGGAGAGAGACAAAAGCAGCACTACAACCCATACTTTGCTGGTGTCCCCAGGAGGAAATTCCCCGGCAGCTGACGTACATCTCACTGTACCTGCTGCACGTCACAGTGGCCTACCTGCTGAAGTAAGCACTGTCTCTACATTTGGGGAAGGGGGTTCAAACAGATCCTCTAGTCCTCCTCAACCCTCCAATGCTCAGAGCAGGATGTTCTAGCCAAACAACATTTTTTTTTTAAATTTTCATTTTTATAATTTTTTCATTTATTACTTAGCTGTCACTTTTTTCAAAATGACTTTTTGCAGTGATGTTTTACTTCTTTGTATGAATGCTTATTTTAACTGAGATCAGTGCAAATTTTGCATCCTTGTGCAAAATAAGCCACAATATTTCATAGTTGTGTGCATGGTAGAAATGTGTATTTGTAGGAACATTACAGCAACATGCAGGACTTGACCCTGTGAACTGATAAAAACAAACTCATCCCTTCTATATATAATTCAATGGATGTGGCTTGTCTCAGTTTACTTCCCTTTTTCTGTTCCCCATCAATTGATCTCTTTTTTTTTTTTTACCTATTTTTGCATATTTCATTTCCTGTAGTTTGACCCGGGTGGGTTTGGTGCTGCTTTTCCTGCAGTATCTGTCAGAGGTTGGCTTCCACATCTCCAGGCTCTTCTACTTCATTGATGAAAGCCACCATAAGCTGTGAGTAACCTGTAATTTATTGAGAATCACAAAGATGACATGAAACAGCCAAACTGTCCCTTTTTTACTTGGTATATTTTTGCAGTTGCACTCATAATACCTTTGTCAACATATTTGACCCTAAATAGTTTGAGAAAACAGGATTCAAATTGATCATTCAAAATGACTAGTTAGACCCAAAACATCACTTTTGAACAGGATTACCTGTGTTTGCCAGGTTTGACATGTGGGCCCTCAGCTTTGTGTTCACCCGCATGGTGATCCTCACCCTAACCGTTCTGGTGGTGGGGTTCGGCTTGGCAAAGGTAGACAACCAAGGCCTCGATTGGGAAGCAGGGAACTTCAATATCAGTCCAATCAGGTGAGATTCACAGCAGTGCCACCAACTCAGTGTCTACTTCCACACTTCAAGGTCCTTCTTGACACTGTGACAGGGGCTGTCCTTCCCATTTACTGCCAACAGGTTGGCTGTCCTCCTCATAGTGTGTCTGACCCAGGCCTGGATGTTGTGGCGGTTCATCCGCTTCCAACTACGCCGCTGGAGAGAGTACCGGCGAGAGCATCCAGCCCGTAAAAAGGCTGCTGCTAAGCTGCCCCTGCGGACGCTCAAACGTGATGCTGGTGAGTGTGCTTTTGACCACTTACAGGCTGCATACTGAGGGTGCTCTGTGACCTTGTACTGAGATGATTTCCATCCACGTGCCTTGTCACTGTATGCAGGAGGACACCACGAGAATGGTGTGATCAAGGCTGAGAACGGAACATCTCCACGGACAAAAAAAATCAAGATGCCCTAACCCCAGCCCCCTCCACTGGCCAGACCTGGCTGTGTCTTACAAACGGAAGAGGAAACCAGATATTGTTGGTTTTCCTGCTTGGACACCCATAGACCAATCAGGTGCCAGATTTCTGAGGAGTGGGTAACCATGGTAGGAGTGGCATCCAATTTTCCCCAAAGCCTGAATGGTATTTCATTCTTTCAACAGTATTTTTTTTTTTTCTTTAAGCTTACGCTGCCTGGTAGTGTCATGTATCTTCCCAGTAGCCCTTGTGTGTCTTATTCTATGTGTTCATTTCAATAAGTGGTTGTGGTTTCTGTTACTGTATGCTGTATCTGGACGCACTTTCTCCCAAAATCCCCCTTGCCTGGACCCACAGCATGTTTGCAGCAGCATGGAAAATGGACTTTTTTCAACTGGAATGGAGTGAAGCAACCACACGCCATGGTGTCCTTCCACACGTCTTGCAGTGAGCAGAGCTGTCAGAGGAAATGACTAGGTATTTACTGAGTCTCAGTCTGGTTTTGGATAGAAGGCAGTCCTGCTACCACAGGGTCTCGCTCAATCCTGTGACTTCTCAGAATCAAAACAAAGCAAACCTGTGTTTGAACAGCCCAAAGGCCCTCTGGAGTTCCAGCCAGTTCACTGACCACCAGCACAACTCCACCATATATAACACTTACTGTGATCCAATTGCTTTGTCAGATTTGAAAGTGAATTTACAAAGCAATACAACTGGCTGTTGTTTTGAACTGTTTTGGGTGTTATAAAGATCTGTGACTATTTTAAGATCAAATACGCATCTTTTCAAAGTCTCTGTTAAATATACAAAATACTTTGTGTAGAAAAGTTATTTAGCACTCAATAGTTTTTTTTATATTTTCATTTTTTCAATATGAATGAAAAAGTCCAAATATTCCTAAGCCATTGACACCTGTCAGTTACCAATCTGTGCACAAACATGTTGGATTAAAAAAGAAAAAAACAAAACAAACTTAAATAGACTGACCAATTTTTGTCAAAACTGATCCAAAACAACCCCCCCCCCCGCTGGGTGGTATCTTTTGTTGAACTTGATCCTTGTACAACAGCCCAGGGAGTCTGAGGGTATGGTGCAGTATTTTTGCTTTTCCTAGGATATTGCTCTTCTGGATTGAGCCTGATGTTGTCATACCTGGAATCTGATGGAGCCCCTCCTCCAGCTCAGGGGTCTCAGCCCCAAGTGCTTCTATCACCAGTGGGACTTGGTTTTCACCTTCCACATTCACTCCAGTTCTTCTATATACACATCCACTATCCTTAGGTGGATGGGACCCCAGTCCATATATAAAATTTTTTTTTCAGTATTGTAGGTAGTTGTGCACAAATGCCCCAGCACACAAACAAGTTATGTAAAGACATTTTCACTGCTTTGAAGCACAATTAAAAAGAGTCCAGAAAGTTCATTTTTTATTCACTTAAACAGATCAGTTCTATATTTACTAAATCCTGTTCATTATAGTATAGATGTTATATTATTATTAATAATAATAATAATAATAATAATAATAATAATAATAATAATAATAATAATAACAACAACAACAGACCCAACAAGGTGACCAGTATGCAAACACCTAGTGATCCAAGTGACTGATAGTACTATAAACATGAGTTGAGAAGGCTGTCGGTGTTAGTCATCACCATAATTTGGGATGAGCCAATAGTTACTGAACGCCGATCACGAGGGAACCATCCTGACGTAGTGTTGCACGTCAGCGAAGAGCAGACCTGCCTATTGATTAGGCAACATGATGCTGAAATAGGCTGAAAATTTTTACAACTACAAGGACTTGAAATCTGCAGTCAGTAGAATGTGGACTGTCAAGATCAGGGTGGGAACAGTAGTAATCGGAGTATTCGGAACGCGGAAGAAAGGGATCGGGCTGACTAAAAGCAAACCAAGTTCAGAAGATCGCACTGATAAGAACAGCACCTTGCATGTGCTTGAATGAATGTCTTTGGTTTTCTTCTTAAGATCTGAACCCATCCAGTACCAAATCTAAGTAATCTAAAACCAGAGTAAAGGTAACAATGTAAAGAGCAAACTTGATTTTACCACTTCAGTGCAGCTCTCACTGTAGCCAGCAGAAGGCAGAACAGCTTCATGTACTGCTGCCTAAATAATTTATAGGGTGGAATATGCGTAATAAAAACAAAACTGAAGGTCACAATCCTCACTCTACATGTTCTTCATCAAAGGTATAATTATGTATGTTTTGGTTCTGAATGGGCCTGTAATACTTGTCTCTAGTGCAAACATAACTCATATTTTAGTCAGAACAGACTTAAGTTAGTGGACTTATAAACCTTAATGGTGACATTTCCTATACAGCCATTTGTGGTTGAAAAGTGGACAAATATTGTTCGCAGCCAGGCATTGTGGGAGTTGGATACACATGGCAAGCAAACAGAGTAGGTCCACCTGATCCACATCCTATCAATACAAATCCAAAAATAACCACAGAACTTTTGACATTCAGTGTGCAGCTGGATACATTGTGCTGCTGTTGTCCATCTTTGAGAAACACATCTTCACTGACTAAAAGCAAATGAAGAAACCAAGTACAAATAATTTATCTGAAGCTCATACTTGTGTTTGGTCACTGTTGCCAGCGTTCGGCCTAACTGAAACACCTCTCCAGTTGATGTGCAAATCCTGCTGGGACGCACCTTCTGCAATAAATCTTTTCATCTTCATTCCATCCTGACTGTCAAATTTTAAAAGTATTTTTAAATTCATAACCACTGGAAGGCATGGCAGGGGTGAGGGGAGCTGCTCTGGAGGGACCCATGGTAAAACCTCCCCTTTTTTAACCGCCTCAGTCCAGTATTGATGAGGTTGAGCTTTCATTTTAGCATGTGCTCCACAAAGCTTAACCTCAGTCCAGACTTCAATGTCAGGAATATCATGCCGTTTTATTTCAGTAAATGCTCATTGTTTATGCGAATCAGCTTAGGTGACATTCATTTGTTTTGTACAGTCAGTGTGAAAAGAGACACCACTATAATTTGACACAAGGTCTCCTTCAAATATCCATCCTCCCCAGGTGCTTATTTCCCATTAAACATACATCCACAGAAAGATGTTTTTCCACTGCTTCAACCCTTTTACCATAATGTTTTTATTGTGTAACATACTGAACCACCCTGTTTAAGTCAAAAGGTGTTCCTAGAATTTACAGTCCCAGCTGTATTATGACCTGACAGGAAGTTACTAGAATGGATGGGTGTCAGTTAATAATGTATGACTGGCGCACTATTAATACTATTAGTTATATCAGTATATACTATAAATGCTCCACCAAATAACCTGCAAGGCTTTGTGGCTACAGCACATGAACGTGTGTTTTGTTAAATCACAGAAGTATTCATCTTTTTTTTTCTCCAGTAAAAAAAAATCATACTCATCCTAGGCAAAAAAGTGCTAATATTTTCTCAGAGGAAAAAAAAATACAAAATGAACTATTTGAAAACACCAGGATATCATCCCTGAGATACCATTCAAAAACAAGGCTACTGTATAAAAATATTATATACAATTACACAACTATTAAATATTAATATTATAGACCTCACAAAGGCTGAGATTAATTTCAAACATTTTTGGCTTGTAGCTCAGCATTTCTGCACAATGCACATAAATTCTGCACAACTTTTTTTTTAAAACAATCACGTTCTGACTTTGGGCCCACATTTTTTGGCACCTTTTTAATTGTTTGATCTAAAGAGGTAAAAAATCTGAGGCCTACTACAGTATTTCAGTGCGCTCACCCTTGCCTGTTTCCTCTAAGTAAGTAAGAAGCTGTGTGACCTTCTCCATTCACTCTGACAAGTCGTCTCTGACATCTCCATGTCAGTCACATGTGGAAGTGAGGGGTTCTTCTCAGCATACAGTGCTGTAGATCCGTCCCCTCTGCTCAGTCTTGCTTCATATGTGGAGGAACTCAGCATCACAACAAAAAACAGGCTCCTCAGGCTCATCGTGGTGAAGGCTATTTTCACCGGCCCAGGAAGTGCTTCCATAGCCAGTGTCCAACTGAGCAGGTCTGGACGACACTTCCAGACCAGGCTGTGGCTTTAGCAGTAGTGACTCAGTGTGTTTGTGCCGCCAACATTGGGCTGCCCGTTCATCCAGATCTCGCGCACGATGCGCTCGCGCTCCTCCAGCCGCTGCGCCCGCTCCAGCTCCTCTGCCGACGTGAACACATTTGTGCGGAGCGTCCGCTCAAAGCGACGGCGCCGGCGCTCAGACAGGTCAGAGCCCGCGTCCCAGTCCGAATCACTGGTGCTGTCGCTGCTGTCGCCACCCCTGGGCTCGATGACCCTAAACCGCTTGGTGCCTGGCGGTCGCCGTCGCTTCCTCCTCTGCCAACCGTGCCCACCCTGGCAGTCCACGCGGCACGAGATCTGCACCACCAAGGCCAGGAGCGTGAGGAGCAGGCCGAGACACACCCCAGAGATGAAGCAGAGCGCCGCACGCTCCGGGTGATCTGCCGGAGCAAGTAAGGGATTGGGTGATGATGATGATGATGATGATGATAAATACAACAGGTTCACTGGTGACCCCAGGCACCAATGACCTCACAGCCAGGAACTGATCATTAAAATATTCACTTTATAAAGAGGGGCAGTAGGTGGCGCAGTGGCTAAAGCTGCCCCTTTGCATTTGAAAGACTCTGGTCTAAATCCCCCTCCCTAAGGATGGTAGTTACCCTGATTTGGACAAATGTGTCAACTATATTAATAAATAACTCAATTCTTGGGGTTGTTTTTTACATTTTGTCATCACACTTAGTGGTTACAGGTGCCTGCGGCCACTGTGGTTCTATAGTTTGGGAAATGATCATACAGACGATGATGAGGATGGTGACAACAGCGATGTTACTGTTAGGGATGTTGCGATTTACCAGGTTTCAGAATTAACTGCACCAGTAGATGTTTTTTGCAGCCTAGAAAAAAAACCCTACAAGTACCAACATTTCAGGATATGATAAAAAGAAAAAATTTCTGATGTCAGTGACTAAACATTTCATCTGAGGAAAAGAATAAATGATTAAAATATATATATGTGTGTGTGTGTGTGTGTGTGTGTGTGTGTATAACTCGTTGTTTGAAGGCTTTATAAGAAGATCACGTCTGACTTTACAGCTTTTTAATTTTAGAGACGTCATGTTTCTCCAAGAGAAAAAAGACTATTTTGTTCCTGCAGTGTGTAATGAAGGTGTAATGTGTACAAAAGCATACAGAACTTACATGGAGATTTTTTAAAAATATCTTTAGACAAGTCATCTTTGGTTGGCTTGTTTTCTGTCTGCTAGTCCTGGGAAGTGTGCTGCATTTTCAAGCAGCTAAAGAAGACCATGGTACCCAACTGTTCTTGTGTTTCCAAAGAAATAAATATCTAGTATTTCTTTGTGTTACTGGACACTCGCAATTTAAAAAAAATGTGCTTGTGATTAGTATAACTATGTTTCCATGGTAACTTGTCTGAACGAATGTATTGAGGTGTGCGAGACAGAAGGAGGAAGGGTGTGCGAGTGGCCTGTAAAGGAGCCACATCCTCTACAGCTTCTGGGTCAGTGACAGCTGCTCCAGCTGAAAATAGAAGGTTGTTCCCAAGTATTTTTGAACGAATGTCATCTCATATGGACCTTCTTATCGAACCAGTTACTTTACAATATTCAAAAAGTAGAAATGATGACATCACACTGGTTCTTACCTGTTATGAAGGCGAAGGCTGCCAGGGCATTGCTGATCAGGGCCATTTCAGTGTTGACTGCCCTGGTGTTCACGGTGGGCTTCAGTGTCCGGAATGGTCTCTCAACCACACTGTCTTAAAGTGTCCTTTCTTTTTCACTTCTCACTTTTCTTCTCAGTAGATTTCAGAAAGTCCTGCTGATGCAGCCTACCAAGGCAACAAACAAACAAAGTCTGTACTTGTTCACCAAGGGTTCCATTAAAAGCCACTGAACCAATTCAGCTATTTGGTTGTTTATTTGTGTTCCATATTAATCCAGCATAGATTGAGGACAAGTAAATGAGGTGTAAAACTGCATGGAATGAAATGATATGGGGCCAGTCAGGGCTGCTGGTCACCACATAGTACACAGGGCTTCAGAGCTTAAAAATCTATACGTATGGTCTAGATTTTGCTTCTGTAGTTCAAGAGCTTTTTGCCAGTAGTTACCATCTGGCCACTGTCTTTATTTTCTTTTATTAACAAGTAATTTGTTTTTGGGGTTGCACAATAGATAGTGCTGCTGACTTACAGCATCTGGGGTGTGACTGGACGTGGGTTCGGTCCCTAGTCAATCTGTGTCGAGTTTGCGCGTTCTCCTTGTATTTAGAGAGTTTCCTCTGGATTCCTCCCACAGTCCAAAGACCTGTTTCATGTGAACTGGTGACTCAAAATTGCTGTTTGTATGTGTGTGTTACATTTTCAAACTACAGCCGCACTTATAAAATGCACTGAGCAAAGGATGGCAGTACAGTATATTAATTTTTGGTTTGTTGTACCACTTTTCTCTTTACACTGTTGAGAGACATCTCTCAGCAGGCAATAAGCTGATCTGAACAAAAGACAAGGTAGTGGCGGTGATACAAGGCACTATTAAATGGGTTCAAAGAAAAAACCAGAACAGATGTACAGGAAGTGAGCACTGCATCCCCAGTCTGAACAAGCAAAGAAGGAAAAATTTCACCCAACAATAAGACACACACAGTTTTGGGGGAAAGGGGGGTTGTGGGATATTGTTTCCAGACACAACAGGGTTCACATTTCTTCTTACTGGAACGAGCAGTTTCCCAAACTCATCTGGGGGAAATAGCACAAAGTGGAAACCAAAAAGAGAGAAAAAAATGGCCAGATTAAAATAACTATGTGCATTTTGTTTTTCTTGCCAGGACATTCTCTCCAGTTTATCAATTACTATTGAAAATGATATCAGTTGGTGTTTTAACAATTTGATGATTTTTATTTACTTATAAATAATACTTTAATATTTTATTCACTTGTTGTTGATTCAGGTCATGGGCATGATGGCTTGGAGCCTGTCTCCAAAGCATAAGGTGCAAGGTAGGGTAGAACATGGAACAGGTGCAAGGCCACAGAAGGACCATCACTCACACACAACTCACAGTTCTGGCAGCAGTTCACCTGAAATGCCTATAAGTGACTTATAACAAATGACAACTGTGGTTTAAATTGTATAAGTTTGGCCCAAGGAGACTCATAAAAAGGAGACCCTCATATTGACTCCAAGATCCAAGAGTCAAACAGGCTCAGAAAGCCAAGATGTGTAGAGGAGCCCTTACCTGCTCCAGTGTTATTCACCAGCAGAGGTTCTCCAAGAAGATCACTGTCTCATACAACACAGGGGTTATGGGGCCAACCTGGAGAGGGGTGTGACCTCTGCCAGCAACTTTGTCCAGTCTTGGGAATAACAGAGGAGAAAAACAGACCAGACGCTGAGTCACACTAAGCTGAATCATGAAAATGGATCTTTGATCATTAAAGACATGATCCTTCCTGAAAATGTCCTGCTCCACTGTACGCCTCCAAGTCTTGTGAGTCAGAAGTCAAGAGGCAGACACAGCAAGAAGCTGGTGCAGAGATGTTTGTCAGATGTGGCCCTTAGTCACTGTGGCATTCAGTTCACCACATTTAGTACTGTGTGGGCTGCCAAAAAACACCCCCCTTCATCTGTCCTCCAGTCCAACCTGAAGATGAAATCAGCACCTCAGTACTGTGTATTAACAAAATCAGAAATTTGTTTTAAAAATTTTACTATCTGGCTACATTAGGCTGCCATAAATCTTTAAGGTTTTATGTCATGACTGAAAACCAAGGGTCCAGAATAGATAATGTTAATAAAGTGTTGGATCATACTGACAGCAGCATTCAATCATACTGTATTTCTGGCAGTGTGTTTCTTGGAAATACCTAAATTACACACATCAGTTTCAGAATGAACAGTTTTTGGTTTGTCTTCCAAATTAGGTCCATTTGATAAACAATACCAACACACACGCACACACACACACACACACACACACACACACACACAGTACTGTGCAAAAGTCTTAGGCACCTGTGGGAAAAATGCTATAAAGCGAGGATGGTTCCAAAAATAATGCCATGAATACTTATTAATCAATAAACCTTCTAAAAAGTGCAGTAGACAAAAAAAAACCTCAATCAAATCAATATTTGGTGGGACCACCCTTTGCCTTTAAAACACCATCAATTCTCTTATGCAAACTTGCATGCAGTTTAAGGTAGAGGTCGGTAGGTTCTTCCAAACATTTTGAGGAACTGGCCACAGTTCTTCTGCACACTTTGACTGTCTCTGCATGTCCTCCCAGACTGACTCGATCACGTTGAGATCAGGGCTCTGTGGGGACCATACCATCTGTTGCAGGATTCCTTCTTTTTGCTCAAGATAGTTGTGTATGACTGAGATTGGGTGTTTGAGGTCATTCTCAGGCTGCAGAATGAATTTGGGACCAACCAGAAACCTCCCTGATATATATATATAAACAGGAAACATGCAACAGAAAATGTTTGCAATATATTTCATATGCCACATTTCTGTTATACATACTTTTACCTGTGTCTAACATAAATACAAATGAATAAGATACTGTTTAGGTTATGTTAGTATTCCACTGAGTTTGTACCATGTAAAAAAAGTATGTCAAAGTATGTTATTATTATTTAAGCTATGTTGGGTGAACTACTGAAGGTAACGTACAAGCTAGTGAAAAAGGGATTTGGTTCCTGCTAGCAGCAAATTCCTGCTTTAGCCTCTGTCCTGCCTGGAAAGTAAAGAAGACAGACAGTTACACTGGAAGCACTAACATGTTCGAAACAAATGGACTTCACACTCAGACAGCCTCAGAGTTGTTAATGCTCAACCCCAACTGGGGCTACAGACAAACAGCTCGAACCCTCCTTTTTCAGTAAATGCTGGGTCTGCCTGTCCAGTTTCCCGCGGAGGACTAACTGGGTTCACGCACCTCGGCTCCATGACAAGAGCTACCAAAGTAAGCGAGCATCCCCAGTTTCTGTGGTACTAATACCTTCAGAAGTTGAGCAGATAAATCTGTATGAACGCAAACTGGCACCAGCTGGATTTGAACCCATAACCCTGGAGTCGATGTAATTTTGCTGTGCCGCACTGTTTTACATTTAGCGAATGTTTGCATGAATTCTCAGGAAACACGAACTTTTTTACTGTAAATTCAATAGCTGTTATCTTTATGCTGTTAGACACCACAGGACTGCCAAATGAAATCTGGCAGCAACATGACTCAGTACAACGTGACTAATCTTGTCAGTGAAAATAGTAGAAAATAAATTACTGCTGCATTCCAGTCAGAGAAAAAGTGTTTTTCAGAAAGAAAAGTTTGTTAACTTATGAAATGCAACAATTGCTATACAGTATAAAAGACAAACACTGACCATAGTAAAACCGTGACCCTGTTAGCCAGACAGATTTCAAAATGCTCATGTTATAAAGAGAACTCAGCTGGTCGATAGCAGCAATAAATATTGTAATCCTGCATTAAGACGAGACTAGAATAACAAACCCATAAAGAAAATATATTTCAATGTCATTTTCAAGTATATCCAATTCCCTCCTTGTTTCAACACTGGTCTTGACTTGCGCATGAGTTTTAGGAAGGCAGTAACTAAAGGAAGATATCTAACCAGTATTAACATGTCCAGAGATACAACCGAGGGCCATTTCATTGCTCACTGCCACCAAGACTAGTCACCTAGACGGATCACCACCAAGACACAGTCCACACATACACAGCTACGAGGGAGTGTGTGCAGACATGCACAAATGAAGAGAAGTTTTAAACCCTCACCACGGACCGGGTTTATATTCTATCCTCTCCCAGGCAGGAGAAAGGATGAATAGAAGAAAGCAGGTATGGAGTAGGAGAAGAATGGCGATAGTTCACGCGTAACAGGGGTCTACAGGAAGAGCAGAATCTCTGGTAGTGAAATAAGAATGGAAACTGAGTGCACTTTTACTCAGCTTGACTCCAGATTCGGTCGGGTTGACTGAGCCAAGCAAATCCTTTGTTTGTATGTGAAACAACAAGCCAACCAGGGCAGAAATGAGAAAATTACTGGCCTTCGTGCCTCACTTCATCAGGAAATAACACTGCACGCTGGTCTCGGTGCTTATCAAGGGTTCAATTAAAAGCTGCTGAACCAAAGAGCTTCACACTGCCACCTGGACAGCTCCATGGAGATGGAGGGCATTCAGGCAGAAAGTGCACCTTTAAACCTGTGAGCAGAGGCCTGACCTAAGGATACGGGTGGTTTGCAACCTGCAAATGGTGACCTCTTCAAGAGAGGAACCCCGAAGATTAGAACAGAGGGAGAAGTGCTGAAATTAGCATTTTGGTTGTTGTTTTCTCCTAATCTCAAAAGAGACGACATAATAAAAAAAATTGAGGTGTAATGCATTAATGGTGACGTGCCCTGTGTCTGAGGTCGAGGGGATTGTAGCCAAGTAGCCAGAAAGTTAAGATATTTGATGAAGGACAGGATCAAAAGGGTCGACTTGCTTTGGTAAATGGCATGGTCAGTTTCTCACAGCAAAAACCCAGTAATAAACATCCATCCACTGGCAGTCATAGCTTATGCAGTACAGGGTTGCAGTGGTCCAGAGTGTTTTCTAGAAAGCATAAGGCATAAGGCAGAGTACACTGGATGGGTTGTTAGTCCACTGCAGGGCAGCACACGTGTCATTCGTCCACATATGCAAAAACACAAACTGGGGTCATTTAGAGCCACCGGTTCAGCTTTAACACACATCTTTGGACCGTGGGAGGAAACCCAGAGCACCCAGAAAAAACCCTCGTGAGCCCTAAGCGAACACAGAAACGCCGCGTGATCTGAACCAGATTCAATATCCGAACCCAGCAGGCCGTAAGCGAACAGCGCAACATACTGCAGCACTGCCTTTAAAAAACGGCTATTTATTAGTTATACTAACACAGATAACGTAATAATGCTGTGGTTTTGGTGGAGGCGGATTAGAGCCATTTGCACCACTAAAGCTTGGCTTCAATGATCATCGCGTCAGATCAGTGAAACACTCTGAATTCCTTCAAAAAAGTGCAAAATGCTGCAACTGCATATTTGGTTGCATTCTAGCATTGTCCTCTGTTAAGGGGTCTTCCAGCCAGTGTTAGGGTGAGACTGTTGACCTACACTGACTATAGAAAATTAACAATAACAGTGTCCCTTCTTTAGCAATTGCTTTTGTTTTTGTTTCCAGATTGAATTCTGTGGGGGAGGGAGTGGCCGAGGAATTTAATGCCATCAGCCCCGCCAACAATTTATTCCAGCACAAGGGACCTTCAGTGTCTGTGGGCTGGAAGATTGGACTTGTCTTTTACGCAGGAACTGTTTCACACCTGGAGCATCATGTGATGTTACTTCTGGACCAAACAGCTGGCGCCGGATCCAAAAACCAGGAAACTTACTGAGCTTTGGTAGCTCCCAATCTTTAGTGGGATGGACAGGGTTCCTTGGGAGGTCATACTGTGGCACTTCCCAGTTTTTTCTGGCTCTGCTTAGTGCGTATTAGCAGCACATGTACTCAACAACAAAATGCTTGAAGAAAGAGATTCTTAACGTCTCTCTGAAATGTTATTTGATGGCATCAAGCTCCATCAGCACTGCAAGGAGCAGACGGTAGTGTAGTTCCCTTGAAGAACCCAGATTCAAACCCCACCTTCTGTTATAGCACCCTTGTTATAAAGGTACCTGCCTTAAAATGTTATAGTATAAATCTCTCATTTGTACTGATGGATAAATTATTAAGTATTTTTGGAGAAAAGCATTAACTGAAAAAAGAGAAAGAATATTAAACTCTGCTCTCAGGCTAGAACATCATCAGAATCGCTTTAATTTTTGAATCCTGTGGCAATGAGTGTGAGATCTTCTAAACTCTGCCAATTTAGCTGTGATTGTTCAAGGAAAAAAATGAATTTATTATTTCGGCTCAGTGTAACGGGCCAGAACATTTTCCCATTAAAATAATCTGCTTAGTAGTTCCAGAACTCTATTTTTGGCCCAAATCACTTGAAGATAGCAGGCAAAGAGCAAGTTTTTTCCCAACAGCTGTGTCTGATCAGAACGAGGGAGAGACCCTGCAACTCTGGACGCCGGTCTCTGTATTTTGCTGCTCTCACACTCGCACCACTTCTGCATACGACTGCCAGAAAAGCCAAGAAGAGATTCCGATCAACTGGCTTTGAGTCTATTTGGCCAAATCTGTTCAAATGTAAAGTGTGAAATGCAGTCATATATGCTGTGGTCCTCTTGTTACAGGTCAAGCATTTTGGGGGACGCAGCAATACGATCAGGGCAGAAGAACTACTGTAAAGCCTCCATTTGGTGAGGAGCACAGATTCAGTGCTGTTTGCAAGGGGGATTAGTTGAGATTTAGTCAGTTCTTGGTCCCAATTCAGATGGTTTGGCAAAAGTCTTTGTGTTGCAGAAGGACCTTGAAGCACTAGGAGGAAACCTATGTAAACACAAGGAGAACATAAGGAGCTGTGAGGCACCAGCATTACCTGCTGCACCACTGTGCCACTTCTGCAGTCCCCTTATGGATACTTTAAATCTGTGCTAGATTCATCCATCTCTCATGCTGCTAGATGAGGACAGGCTACTCCAAGGTCATTTCACAGGCAAATTCCGGATTTAATGTGATATTCTATTGCTGTCAACAATCTTAATTCAATTTCAATTCAGTTCACTTTATTTTTTATATTGTGTTCTTCTCAAAAGTCTGACACAGAGTGCAGGGAAAATATCCTGAGGACGATCCAAATAGGATGGCCAGAGCTCTGCTGGTGAGTTTTGTGTGGTATTTCTGCCTGAGGTTGATCCAACTTATCACAGTACATAGCAAAAATAAATAAAAAAATAAATAAATATTTTGAAAATCCCTCAGTAAGATGCAGGTAAGAACAGTGGCGTTAAAAACCTTACGTCATGCAACGAATTAGAAAAAGTCTTTAGCCTCCGAAAGGCTGAGTTCACTAGTCTTCACACACACGTAAAACACCACTGAGAAGCCCCTGGGCTTTAATTGTCAAGAATATCCTATCGCGAAATGTGCCTATTGGCAACCCACCCAACAGCTTACTCAGCACATTTCTTATTTTTCTTCAGTGTCTGCAGAATAATGTTCCAAACCCTGGAAAGGATTCTCTTTTTCTCTTTTTCTCTTTTCTTTCACTTCTCTCCACCATTCATTGATTCCTGCCACCAATCCAGGACGGATAAGAACAATAAGGAAACACAATTTGAACAGTTTATAGCAGCATTTCAGCATCTAATAAGAATAGTTCTGAAAAAAATTTTAATAACTGGTAACAATAAAATTCTGCTTTTAACCCTTGAAGCAGGTTGGATTGAAAAAAAAAAAAAAATTTTAATATCGTCTTCAGCTATTTCAAAATAGCTCATTTTTATTACCAAAAGCAACGACTCGATTCAATTTTGAAATGTTCAGAATGCTTTTATTTTTCAGTCCAAACAATTTCTTAATGAATTTTGAGTTGCAGAAAATTATGTTAAAATAAAAGAAAAAACCAAGAATTTAAAAAATGCAACTAGGAACATTCAACATTTATCCTACATTCAGATCTCAAAATTACTGTTTTGGGGATGTGACCCCACCCCTGGAAGGACCATCCATCCATGGATCCAGCCATTCTCAGTTGTCCATTAACCACCTGTCCAGCAAGATGTTGTGGTGGTCTGAAGCCCACACAGGAGGCACAAGGTGTAAGACAGGTTAAACCCTGGGTAGATTATCAGTCCACTGCAGGGCACAGGAGGGCTATTAGGCTAATAAAACTCAAGCTTTCACTCCATAAACTTTCAGAACACGATAAGACCAAGTGTTCTGTTTACACGTCTGGAGAATTTACATTTGCTGACATTACTACATAACCTATTTAAATCAACATTCTAACCGACTTTGTTCCATAACCATCTACAGACTGTAGATCAGCTTCCAAACTAGCATTAAAAGGTAACCCTAGATCCAATTCCCAACTGGCATCAGCCCAGATTAATAACAGGGATCTTCACCCAGCTGCCTTTGTCACTTTACTGTAAACATGACTTGAAATAACTACCAGATACAGTGGCTTTGTAACTGCAGCTGTCAAATCCAGGATGCCAACGGTATGAACACAGCGGCAACCTGCTCCTCCTCTTTCTCACAGGTACATCTGAACCACCCCTGGTCCTGAACAAGGACCCAGTTAGCAGCTGTTATGAAATCATTAAATGGAGGGGTGAAACCTTTTCTCACATCTGTAGCAAAATACCAGCGAGCTGACTGCTTTGTAACAGAAATGGAATGGGGTTTGTAATGCAGAAACATGGGAAAATGGGACCATTTCCCAGTCTGAAAGATAATCAATATGTCAATTTCATGTCCGTTTCATTTTACTATTATTAAAGTGCATAAAAATGCTCCAATGTAAATGTGGACATAGTGACCACTGTAGCCATAAAATCTTCCAATCTGTATATGAATATGAAAGACAGATGTGCAGTGATGCAAAGAGAAACCAAAATATGCAAATATCCATAAGTAAGGAAACTTAACACGAAAGTTGGATGCAAGCTTGACAGTGTGGGGTAATTCGCTGCTTTAAAAAGTTGTTGTTAGTGCGGATTCCTATATGTGCACATTTAAGCAGAACCCACAGAAACCGCAGAAGATAAACACATTGCTTCAGCTAATTTTCATGACAAATCCAAACTATGCCCTAGTCCAACCACATGCAGAACATGGTATTTACTCAGGGGCACAGTGTAATGGGAAGGGAGCCGAAGGGTGTAGAAAAGTGGCCAAAGAAGGAAAAAAAGGCTGTTTCATCAGCAGAATGAAGAAGAATACCAATCCAGCATTTCTACTCTCAGTAGAACCTTGACTTGGGTATAACTGGAGATTTTGAGACATATTCATTCTTAATTTACCAAAAAAAAAAAAAATCATTGTCATAAAATAACATTATAAGACATTGCAGATTGAGAGTGAATGGAAAGTTTAGCAGTAAGAGGCCTTACATTAATGTGGAACATTATGTTCTCAAGCATAGCTGTTTTATAATAATTATCTAATTTTAATAATTTCTCTACAAGGGACATTTCAGCTGAGAACATCATAACCTGAGAATCATACTAGTGTGTAGAATCAGAACATAGCAGTTAGCAACTTTTGCTCAAAAAATGGGCTTAAAAGTTAGAGTGACGGGTTCCAAATAGATATGGGAAGCTTGGTCACATTTCCCACATTATTCAGACAACAATTCAACTGATGTGTGTCTTACTTAAGTGGCACTGAAACTGCCATGTAGAACAAAAAAAAAAAAACTGGACAAATATGTCCCCCGAAGGTGAACCGTTCTTGCTGTGGTGAACGTGACAACGAAGCCGTGTAAGTCTCAAAACAAGACATTTTAGGGTGAATAATGTCTCAGGATGACTCAGTCTACTGTTCCCTTTCAATCTGCTTTAAGTGATGGAACTCAAATTTATATTACATATCCTAAATGGGTTTAGGGGTTAGAAAATATTGTATTCCTACTAAAAATTAATAGGCAGGGCTTCAGAGATATAAGTTACTCATTTCCATCGTAAAAAGCACAACAAGAAACCAGCTAGATTAGTTAGCCATGCACAAGTGGTCTGCTGTGTTTTGATCTATTGTAAGGGTCTGAGTTTACTAGTAAAGTGATAATCCATTCAAAATCACTAACAGACTCTTCTTCCTCTGCCTGTGACAGGATTCCCATCAACCACCCTTTCTTGGAAACCACACGATGGTGGGTGGGCACCGATTCCTGGCTTTTGAGACAAATCGAATCAGGATCGTGTTATAAAGTCCTATACAGACTGTGTCTGTAGCTCAGCCCCTTCTTGTAACATGGAAACCGCGACTGGTTCTCACACTCTGTGGGGTCACATGTTCAGCGGGGCAGCACATAGTCAGGGTTCAGGTTCTGGGTTCAAAGCCCACTCCTACTGCAGTGCCCTTGATCAAATGATTTACCCTTAACCAGTACGGTAAAAATAGACTGCTTTATGAAGGGTTAAACTGCTAAAAATGTTGCACAGCAGGTGGAGTGGTGGTTGGAGCAGCCATTTCTGGACTCAGAGGGTGTGGATTCAGGCCCACCCTCCTGCTGCAGTATCCGTTGAGCAAAACAAGAAAAAAAGATCCAGTTGCATAAATGGTTGAATTATTTTAAGTATCCTAAAACCGTAAGTTACCTTAAAGAAAAGCATTGGCTAAACAGACAGCCTGAAAGTTGCTTGTCTGTCACCATAAGGTGCTTTGGAGAAACTACAGTGTTAGTGTTACCAATACAGGTGCTTCTGCAGCGCAGGACACAGAGTGGCTGGAGGTTTACTGTATCACAGGGCTGAAATTCAATTCCATAAAAAGAATTTTACGGGGGGAATAGAAATCAAAAGGACACTCAAATTAAAGTTATGTGACTTTCCAGTGTGTTTTAACAGAAATAAATCCGTATAAGAAGTACAGTAGAATTGGCTCTAACTAAATTTATTAGAGATAAGCAGGCTTGCCATGGTAATGGAATGATCCTTGTGCCAAAAAATGTCACCAGTGCAAATCTCACTAAAGGCTTTGCTCTTAAAACCTTGGGTAAAGGACTTAAATACTTCAAGTAACAAAAAACTGGAATCATCAGTCTTTAAAAGGCAAAGAGCTGCTATGCGGAAAAGCAGGGTGTAAATAAATGAATAAAATATGGATGCGTTTGTTTGCAGCTGACTCTGTCTTACTCTGTTTACTATAGTAAATACACCTTATGCAGTGCTTCTTGTGTAGGAGCAGTTGCTGTACTGGTTAGAGCCACAGCCTCTAAGGTCACAGGGTGAAATCCCTCCTTGTATTGCAGTACTCTTGATGGACAATCTGCTAAAAGTAGATTAATTTCATAAGCTGCTTTAGGGAGAAGTGGCAACTAAGTGAATAGCTTCACAAGCGTAACTGTCTGTCCTGCAGGACCTTCCTAAAAAGTTACATTTATTGTCAGTCAGTAGGTGCCTGAGAAGATCCGAGTGGATAAGGATGATAGAAAATGACAAATCCTTATAGCAAAGAACATCACAGCTCACAGAATCATGCAAGAAGTTTTGCTGCAGTTGCTTCTCTAATGGCAAACTTGCTTTTGAAATTCCTCTCAGAAACACATAGACTGAAGTTTAATGGAACAAGAAGCAGGCAGAAATACCACACAGAACTTACCAGCAGAGGTCTGGCCAAGTGGGCTTAAAGAGATACCTGTGCTCTCCCTGCAGCTGTATCCTGTTTGGATCACAGTCGGAAGGTCTGAGTCCCTCAAACAAGGATTCATAATAACCAGGACTCAGCCCTGAACAGCTGGAGACCAGAGACATTCAGGAACACGATGACATGGTGGACACGAAGGTATAGTCTGTCGCTAACTGAGCGCCAGGATGTTTTCTTATGTCCGCTTTCACCAATAGGGCAGCAAGAGATGAGACGCAAGGAAGGGAGAGAGAACCAGGCTTGGGAAAACCAGAGGAGAAGCTGGTTGGAAAAACAGGAGCGGTGAGGAGATCATATCAGGGATTGGGGGGGGGGGTAGTAGGGAGGGCAGTTCTTGCCACAGTAGACAGATCCCACGCAGGCTGACTGAGCTAAATGGAATCACTCGCCGGGGGGGAGGCTGGTAAAGTCAGAGCGGGAAAGAGAATGGAATGGGGGTGGGAAGGGGTGAAGGGAGGTGGGGGTCCAGCCAAGGGGGAGGTTCGAAGTGGTGAGAGGCACCGGGGAAAATGAAGGAAAAGTGAAGTCTCGTTTCCTCTCTTTAGACATTGCTGGGTGCTGACAGGAGATAAATACAGACAAACTTCTTTTATCAGAAGTTTGTATCTGGCTCATAAATTATTCTCTCTTCTCCACTTTGCTGTGGTTCTGTGCCCTTCCAGGGACTGGCGTCAAAGTATTCCTATTTTCTAATGTTTTTACAAATACTCTTTAGTGGAAAACATCTGGCCATCTACTCCTTAACCTTCAACCCAGAGAAACTAGAGTAATTCATAAATTTGAGATAATGGGACCCCCGGGGTCTTTAAATGGACAGTCCTGGACCTACAAAGCAGTGGTGCAGGTGAACATGTTTATCTAACCTGATGTGCTAAAGGCAATGCAAACAGCCTGCTGTTAAGTAAACAGCGTGAAGAGCTCACAGGACTCTTTCACCCATCTACACACAGTTCTACTGTTCCTTTGAACCTCAGCACTTATTTGCTGAAAGCCAGTTTAACCAATGTGTTTGTCGTTTCTCCTTGCGGAGCCATATTAAGCACAATCGCATCTTCATCTATTTTCCGAACCTTCTCACTGACAAATTTTTTAATCTGAAGTGATTTTTCATGACACTATATTTCATCATCAGCGATGCAGTACTATTTTCTGCAGTAGATTTTTACAAAAATGCAAGGCATGCGAGGCGTAAAAATGTGCCTAAAACATCTGTTAAGCAAGTTGTAACATAACTACCCACACATGGGGTGCAGCTTTAAAGTCAGTATTGCAAAAAGCCTAGAAACCAGCTCATAAAGCACAAATAAAGCACATATAATAAATCGCAATGTGTCTGAAAGTTTTTAATGTGTCATAGTCATTGAACTCAAACGTAACAGACGACTCCCACTTTTAATGACACGTTGCTTAGATGTTAATTTCGATGCCTTCATGCTGTCTTGAATTGACCGTAATATTAAGGTGCTCATCACCCCACAGAGAGAATGGCTGAATAAAACCCAAGAGGTCAAACTGAAATGAATTTACACTGATAACACAGTGTAAAGGTAAACAGATGATGCATTTAGGCCAACCGCAGACTACTTCTGCTGGCCTTCACCACCGCAGAGAACATTTCCAGGTCTCTCATGAGCAGTGGTGTTGAGGTCTGGAGTCTGTCGGCCCTGATCCGAGTGTGTGTGAGCCACCAGGTGCGTACAAAGCTCCCCCCTGTTAAAACACATCCAACTCCTCACTTTTCCAGAAGCGTCATTTGGGATTTGCGCTGCAGGCTTTGTGTCAGAAGCCATTCAATTTTGAGCTGATAATTCAATGTGGAAAAAAAAACACTCCAAAGGACCTTGGATAAACTCCTTGAAACAATATAAAACAGTGTCAGCTTTTACAACTTTTTAGGTGACAGCCATTGCTGTAAAACTAGCATTAAAATCTATTCTAAAAAGGGCAGTGGAAGGAGACACCCTTGGGGGTATATGGGTTCCAGCTAACGTCTTGCCCTCGTCCTGCAGGTGCTGTAGCTCTCATTTGGAATCAGTGCACAGAAATAGTGGATGATGGATGAAATTTATCAAAATTGCCAGCCGTGCTGTGAGCAACTTCATTATAACTCCATTAATGCAGAAGATGTTTTAACTACATCCAGTCAAGGAAACTACAATACAGAAAGCTTTGTTACAATTACATGTAATGGAAAAAGGCAGAATGTAAATATTTCTAAGACAAGTTGAAGACATTTGAAAGGACATCCTTCTATTTTTTGTCAGAGCAAAGGTCAACAAAGAGCTACTGGAATGTGACAGATCGAGGCCTATGCTTGTTCACCTTAGCATGAAAAGGAGAAATTTAAAGGAGAAGACAGAAGAAGGTATAGGAGTAAGTGATGAGAAGAGATCACTGAGAAGGGGAAAGATTGTGAAAAGACAGAAAAGATGTGTACAACAGTAAAAACGTGTTTCTCATTTAAACCTTAACACTACAACAGGGGATAACAAAGTCTGGGGAAAAATTAAATATTCCATGTGAAACCAGAGGCAGCAGAGAACATGTTGGGCAAAGACCTTAAGAAGCTGCAATCCCTTGTCTTGTGGCTACTTCCATGCTCAGATCTCCAGACTTCCTATTTGCATCCAACTACAAACTGTCGTGACCACAACTGTTGGAAAATATTACTACTGGCACCTAGTCTGCAGTTCCTAGTTAGCAGGCGCACCGATACAAGAGGTGGCACCCAAAATATCTTGCAAAACAGTCATGACTCCATTACACGACCACATCATGTGCAAAAGTGTTGACTAAGTTCCCCTTTAGATAAAGAAATGAGCAAGTCAATGCAAAGTTCAGCTGTTCTGACTGATCGTATACAGTTATGCAAAGGAGAAACTACTGGTTCTACTTGTAATAGAACAAACAAACAAAGTACTTGTTGATCACTACTACAGAGTTAAAAAACCAAACCCTTTGCTGACCCATGTCAATGACTTCATCGCATTGATGCGCATTCTCCTGCAATTCTCAAAATCACATAATGTACATAATAATAGTGTTCCGTGCTGTCAGAGAAGCAGCTTAAGTGAATCTGATGTCAATTTACCGCAAAATGTACCACAAATCTTGGTCAGGTTTAAGGGTCCATCAGAACGAGATGTTTGGTACCTTCTTGAAAGTTTCTGAAGATCACTCAGGTATCTGCTCATTTTCTGCTCCTCCTCCCTCACCCTGGATGAACCCACACCCCAAATCGAGTCCAGGTTTCTCTTTCCATCATCAGCACGGGGGTTCTTACAGCCCCAGCTTGGCTGGCTGGTCTCTTTGGCGGTCCAGCATGTGGTAGAATGGTGGTAGAATGACAACAGCCTGAGGGGATGTGCTGAATTAGCAGAGTGTGATCCCACAGCATCAGCACTTCAGCCAGGAGAGTAGTGGCCGTGTCCAGACCTCCCCAGCTGGGTTTGGATGTAGGGGTGGTCCTGCCCTAGTAAACGGGAACCCTGGGTCACAGCACTATGCATAACATGGTCATCAACTGGTCTCAAAAATTAAATGGCAGTTTGCATCTTTCATGTTACTGCAGTTTAACTTTTGGGAGCCATGAGAATGTACCTAGCACATCTGTGCTTTGAGCATTCCAAAAACACATCCAAGGATATGTTTATACACACCTAATGAATCATGTTTGCATTGAAAAAATGAAGTTTAGATGGTCTCCAAGACAAAGAAGATGGAGTTGGGAAAAGAATAGTAAGCTGAGGCAATGATCCACTGGGAGCCATTGGATCTGGAGGCTCCTGTGGCTTGAAAAGCGGGAGGCGTGTGAGTGAGAAGGTGTGGGTGTATATATGTTGTTGAAAGTCCTACTGCAGCAGCTCTGCTTTAGGCGTTCCTTGGTCTAGAAAAAGCTAGATTAACCACCAGCAGGGTATTTTGAGTTACATTTTACTAAGTAAAGCCTCAGACTGACAAACTTTGGGCACAGTGGCAGGGTGCCTCTGTAAACTGTTCGCAAACCATCTACCTATTTTTATTCAAACACTAAACACTTGAATTAACCCTTTGCTGAAAATAACTGTTAACTTTTCTATTAGTCTGTTGTTCGCAAAGTGCCCATCTAGAAAAACAATTTGGTCTTAACTAACACAGTACAACTCATGCAAATATGAAGCTAAAACTAACCAAAACCAAGATGACCCAACGAAGAGGTGTTAGAATCATCCTGGAGATCAGAATAAGAAAAAAGTTGTTCAATATAACATCCTTGTGAAATCGGGCTGAAAAATCTGGGATTCCACAGCTCACCGCATCGTTCACCTTGCGGCACTACAACTCAGCAAATCCTTTGTACACATCAGTCAAATCCACAGACGGCACAGGGGAAGCTTTTACCTTTTACTCCTGGCTTAAGCAAGGCATTCAGACGGCTTCACCCTCAGGGCCAGGTCTCTGAACGGACTATTTACACTTCCTTCTTACGTTTCCGTAGCACAGCACGGTGTGCAGCCAACACGCAAGAAAAGAGACTCATCTGTATGTGCGCAATAGGGACTTTGTCGACCTCAAGCTCACTTCTGCTGACCCCCATTTTTATTGATGCGCAGACATGATTCCAGCTAGTCTGCTGTTAGCATACGGTAAAGACAACATCATGGCTTTAAACAACTTTTGATACTGTAATAGAGATGCCAAAAATATTGTCATTTCTTGAAGGAGGTCCAAGCTGCTCTCAGCAGCTGAACCTCACGCTCTAAATACCGAGCCGATATCTCTCAAGTGGAGCAGTTGGATGTGGAAGAAAAGCAAACAGTAACCTCTTTCCAGTCGTCCATCTGCACGACGATTCCCAGACGTTCCCAGATTTGCTTTTTTCCCCTCTGTTTATTTGTCATTTTTCGGCGCATGCGCCTTAACACAAAGCAATTACACCCTTGTCAACAAGAACTTTAACAAAGCATGACACTTGGCGAGCCGCCGGACTGCGATCCCACGAGTGGCAACACATTTGAGCGTATTGAGCTATCCAAAGCACTCCTTTGATTCCACGCCTGGGTCCGGGCGGACGGGAGCTCGTGCTGGAAGCCGTAATTTGCGATGCAGCATGAAAAATCGAGTCATAGGGCAGTCAGAACATATCAAGCAGAGACAAGCCTAAAAAACGGAGATAATACGAACACGATGCTTCAGTAGTGAAACAAACGTGTATATCCAATCACTGCGGCTCGGGGATAAATTGCTATGGCTCCTTACATAAATGAACGCCTTTAACCAGCAGTGCTTCTCCAGAAGTCTGCCAGTTTGTGTTGTGCAGCCCATTCAAGAAGGGTCTGAAAACTGATCTTTTGGGGCGACTTCTCCCCTCATTCCCTAACCGCTTTGTCAGCTTGCATCACGTCATCTGCCATGATCATGTGTGCATTTCCTCTGCGACTCTCGGTCCCCCTCCAAGGGGAATGCGTGGCATCAAACAAGCTGTATGTCTATATCTAAAACGCTTTATCTGATGACTCTGAAATGCTGAATGCTCATTTGTATATTCAGAGTTGCACCTAGCTTTAGAGGAATGAATCGGCTAAACAAATAGATACAGATATAAAGTAAAATTTAAAACCTACGCTGTACTGTATTTATACTTACCTGAGACCACAATTTTGAGGTTGTGTGGTTTTAGTTGGTTATGGTTATGTGTGTCCAAAAACAAAACAGAAGTTGTTTCCAAAAGGAATCTAACACTTCTAGCAGATATCTGCCCTCAGAGTGAAAAAAAATAAACCTTTACACACCTATTCCACGTTTGCCAGTTCCTTATGCGGCAACTAAAAAATCTTTAAGGATTATATGATCACCTTTTTATAATAAGGATCACCTTCAGTTACAATCACAATGACCAGGACGAAAAAGCCTTCCGCTGCTGTGCCTTATGAATGAATGTATTGATTATTTGGTTGGAACACTTTGCTGTGGTCATATTGCAATGCAAAGTGCTTCTTAAGTACTATGTAGCTCTAGTCTTGAAGTCCAGCCTAACCAAATGCATTCTCCTTACTATACAGCAGCCCTCCTTATATGGCTGGACAAGTGTGAGGGAGAGAGGGGACTGGCTGTGGCTTGACATGGGCCAAGACCCCACATTCTCTCCATCCTTGCCTGGAAGGCCAGAGGGGTCTCTTCTGGTCTCTTCAGGTTTGAGGCGGGCC
Organism: Arapaima gigas; assembly: GCA_900497675.1. Lineage (NCBI taxonomy): Eukaryota > Metazoa > Chordata > Actinopteri > Osteoglossiformes > Osteoglossidae > Arapaima > Arapaima gigas. Next base: position 55,684 of record UFQX01001007.1, read on the forward strand.
CTTCTAAAACAGAGGACCTTTTTTGTTCCCCATCTCTCTCTCTCATTTTTCTAATTTAATTTTAATAGGACTTTCATTCAACTTCTACTCTTCCAAGAGTGGACTTTTTAAAACACAGACGGTCCAAGAGAGGAATGCAATAATGAATAGCGGGTTTGATGATCTCTGGAGATGATGATATTAGAGGATTTTGCTATATATGCCTGGGATTACCTTGGGAGTCAAGAAGTGGTCCCATGGAACCCATAATTTAGCTAAAATAAATAAACAAATAAAGCTCGTAGGTCTGCCGTCTGTTGCTTAGGGAATGACCAGTTTCACTTTTTAGTGCCAGAAACATTCCTGCTATTCAAATGAAAGACCAAATTCTTCACTGAAAATCTTTTCAAAAAGACAGCTACATTAGTTCAGCTGAACATTTGCACGATGGAGCCACTAACTCTGATGCACTTTTATTACCTCTCTGAGTTCTTCTTAAGAAACCATTTTGCCTGGACTGACAATTTGTTGCTGAAAAGGCAGATAGAGAATGAGCCGTTCACTCTCGTGGTGGGTCACATTTTTATTGCAGACCCTTTTGAACGCTAATAGCATGCTATGTTACAAAAATAAGATGCTGCTTTGTTTAGTTCTTATGTACAAATCACCTTGAATATATCAAGGTCAAATTTACGTAACTGATTTTCTGCGAACATAGTGGTCACATATGAAACACCTTGATCCACATTGGTCCAGCAAACCAACCATAACTGAACGTGAATATGTGTCACCACCTCTCCCAGCAACCTTTCCATAGGTGCAGGTCACCATGAGGTCTATCTGAGCACCTGAGAAGCAAAGCTCTCCAGACTCCTTTGCTGGGACTTGAATGGCAGCCTCAGCTCCTCCATGAGCATGAGACCAGTACCTGGAAAGCGCCTCCTCCTATCTTCAGGGACAGTGAGAATATGGGAAAAAACGTCCAAATATCTTGGTAGTAAGAGAAACTAAGACACTGACTAATATCAAGGTTAAAAGGGAGCTATAGATCCATATATTCAGTACAGTTACAGGCTACAGTCATACATATCAGAACGCCCAGTTGCACAGTGCTTGTTTTTCAAGACAGGCAATAAGTCTGGTTCCAGCATAAAATACAAAAAAATACAGTGAAATAAAACAAGTAAGGGAACAGTTTAAATTTTTATCGGTGCAGCGTTCTCACTTCTGCGCCACTGTCTGGTGTTTTCTCCTCCAGACCCACACCTTTCTGTGATCCATTCCAGCTTCCTGGTGTAGCTGCATAGAAACTGTCTCCGCATCAGCCAAAAACACAAATCCAAGTTCCTTCTCCACAGCAGCGCAGAGGCAGCTTTCCTATCTAGGTTATAAATGACGTGGAGCAGGGACACGGAGAAGGTCGAGGAGCTTCTAATCGTATCGCCACCAAAAAACATGCAGTGTGAAGGGTTCTCACTAGTAGGCAGTGAGAACAGCAGGGTGAATGTAGATCATCATGAAGAAGGTTCTCTTTTATAAAGAAACTCTTCTGAAGAGTTCAGCTCTTTAGCAGGTTTATTTTTAATTGGCATCTTACTTATTTAAAACATTCATTCAAGTATTCAGAAAATTGAAATTGCCCCCTTTATAACCTTGTTAATCCAGAACCCAGATTTTATTTGTGATGAACATATGGATTATTCTTGAACATTTGTTGAGGAATTGCACTTTATTGCTTGTGCATTTTGCTTTTGTAGGCAATAGAAATACAAGTATGTGAATGACTCAAGTGACCAATTTTCTTCCAGCAGAAACACTTGCAGTATGAATTTTGGAAAATTCACCTTCACTGTTGGTCATGGTCCTTCAAAATCACCCTCTTTGAATGTCTTAGGAAATACTACTTCACCCCTGCAGTGTAGTACTTGTATTTGCTCAGTACAAGATACTGACTCAAAAATCTAAACATGTACTGAAACAATGAGGAGCACAAGAAAATCCTGCCTGGAATATAAAGGAGGAGATATTTTTCAGCCAAATGTCAAAAATATAATTTTTACTGCCTTATGCTTGCTTTAGACTAACATTATGTAGCTGGGAGGGATCACAGGCCACTAACAGGACTGCTAACCTTTCCTAGGCCACCTACCTTAGTCAGCTAAGGTAACTGGAGATCCACTGGGAGGTGCTCAACAGGCTTACAACAGTTATGGGCTTAAACACTAGGATGATCTTCTGATTAAAAACCAGCCTGGTTCCCACATCAGCGTATGACCTCCTTGTCCAAAGCGGACACTGTCCTGCATTCCGGTGTCCAGCTCTTACTTACTGTCTGGCTAAATGGTGCCCTCAACCCTCACTTTACTGGATGATGAAACTGCAGGCAAGATATCAATACAAACTAAGCACTTCTGTAGATAAACATGTCTGCGGTTTAGAGATGGATGTGGTTTGGGCTGTTAAGTATCAAATAACATTTTATTGTTTTTTGAAAATACAAAACAACCCAGCTTGACAGTTTAATATATTCATATTCACAGTCCAGGAGTCATAGTGTGCTTCCCTCTTTTTTATGTCGCACAGGAAAAGAGCTGGTTTGAAGGGATACTGTTACTGCTTTACCACATCTGTTTTTCTCAACACACTATAGTACGATGATTTATGATTTTCATCTTTTTCAAGTCTTTCCTTTTATTAGGCCCAAGATATATGGAGTCAAACTGAAGTCAGGATATCACCATAATAATGCAGAGTGGTTCAATTTAAAAAAAGAGCACACAAGGGAGAACAATGATGCCGATATTTCCAGAATTCCAGGCGTCTTTAATTTCCCAGCGTGTTCTGTTCATTTTTATTTGCCTTTCTCAAGCTGAAATACAGCTTTTGCTTCATCAATCTGTACCTTTCCAGCACTTACAGATGAAAAATGTCTGCCAAGAAGAGTATAACTGTCGCTAGCAATTGTCATAATATTTTTTCAATTCAAATAATTACGATAAAACACCATATAAACGTGTGAAACATTATCAGACTGTCAGACCTGTGTGTGTCAATTTCCTGCACTGTTTACAGAATTTATCACATTTTAGCATGGCGAGCACATTCAAATAAACAATCATTTGCATTCCTTGACAAAGATGACAGAATTTTTTTAAAAAAAGGCTGAAGGTTTTGACACCTTCTTCCACCGTATGCCACGTTTGCTGTCTTCGGAGGGAATGGGCTGTAAATAAGAGCAGTTGCTGCCTCACACAAACCATCATTATGAGGATAACTGTTTTCAAGCCGTTTTCAGCAGCTCACACCCACTCGCTCCTGTGAAGACCGGCAATAAAGGCGCTATTGTTGCCGTCGGATTTGAAGGTTCGAATCGCTCCATTAGCGAGGCGGTAATTACAGCTGGCAGCACAGAGCCGAGGCCCAGAGCGACAGCGCTGTTGACAACCAGCCCTGGAGGTTCCTGAACGGCTGCTGTTGGTGAACCTCCAGCACCGCCAACCACCTTCTGGTGGACCAGCCACCCAGGTAAAGAGATTTTCCATCCATTCATGCATAGCATGGATGTAACTCGATGACCTTCTACTAAATACTCACCAAAATTGTCAAATAATAAAATAACGTTCTTTTAGATGTAGCCAGACGGTTCTGCAGTGGCACCCAGCAGATACCACTCACTATCAATAATCACTTTTCTAATGCAGTGTCCCGGTGGCTCAGAGCCTAACCCACAACCAGCTGCGTAAGCAAGAATACAACTTCACGCCGCTGGAGCCCATGGCTCCGTGTTCACTAAGCAGAGTAGGATTTTTTTGCATACTTGCCTCTTGGAAGGTTGGAGTTTCTGCGAAAAAGCTGCAGGCTGCAAACTCACATTCTTTGTGAAGGAATCTGATGCAGGTGAGTGTTACACAAGTTGCTTTTGAAACGCCTTTAGCTTCTTGTTTACAAGACAGGCTCTAGTGGAAAGGGAAGCAATAACTCATACTTCTTCCAAACATTATCTTACTTCAGTCCTACGGGTGTGAATAACCGTTGAGGCCGATTATGTGCTGCTCTAATGTCCTTGCTTGCACTAACCAAGGCACCTTCCATGTGAAAGGACACGAGAAAATATAGCCTCCGATCTCTATATCTATAAACCTCGATCTCTGTCAGTTTTGTTTTTCAAGCCCCAGACTTGAAATTCGACAGAAAGGTACTGTTCACCCTAAGTGAGGTTTTTTCTACAGTTAAGTTTATTAAACTCCAAAAGGCTACTTGTTGTTTTGAAATTGGTCTCTGACAAACATCGGAGAAGCTGGAATAGTGATACCATGTGCAGAGTGTATGCAAAGATACTGATGAACGTAGTTATCACACACTGGCATACATGACACTGACTTTCTTGCCACACACACACAAAGTGTACTAAAGTCAACAAGTTTAAAGGTGATACATTTTGGTAGCATATAATTTATTACTGCGTTCACATCACTACAGCCGGCACGCGTGTTGCTGTCAGGGCTGTTTGACAACTGGAGATTTTAGCTGTTATCTGTGACCATGGAACTGTAAAAATTAACAAGAAATTATACATTAACACACCCACACACAGTGCGGCACATATCACTAATGGCATGGCAGTAGTATAGTTTGGTGATACATTTCTTTCTTCCTTTCCAATTGACTAGGACGGCACAGGTCACTGTGGCGTTTAGCTATCTGTTGGCACTAACAGTACTTATGTACTAAATGCAACCACTTCAATGGTAAACAAGGTTTGATTATGACTATGTAATGTGTTATAACTTGTTACTGTTTCACTGCTACACCTTTCTGACCTGGCCAGCACAGGGTAACTCAACTAGTCACTGAATAAAGGGACCCCAGATCAGAGGGTTGGTTATTCATGTCCATACACAGTCAACCAAACTATTATCAAGTTATTCTGCCAAAGTTGTTTTAAAAATCCAATATGAAAAAAAAACTAAACAAAAGAAACAAAACAAAAAAAAAAACAGAACCAACTACCCTAAAAAACAATTTAAGGTGCTTTAACTATAAGGCTGAAAAGCATTCAATAAGTTGATACACTTTATAAGGAAAATTACAGACATCCTAAGAAATCTGTGACCAAGTTTTACATTTTTTAACATCTAAAGTAGGGAATTACCACGAATGAAAACTTGTAAAAAATTATTGCTCAGGTCATCAACAAGGAGAAATGACAGCAGAAAGTCATGCCTGTTTCTGTAGCTTTTCTGAATCAAAAGCTAGGGGTTCCCATGGCCTGCTGAGCTTCAGGAAAAGGATTTAGAATTCAATTAGTGTTCAGTAAAGAGGGACCATTTTATTCCCATGTTGCAGTTCCGTTGATTCTTTACTGTGTGGAACACTAGATAACATTAAATAATTATGTTTTGTTAAAGGCCAATTTGACCTTATAACACTGCAATACATCATGTCAACAAGCTTTTAGCTTTCAGCTTTAATGCACTTTTTCCTCCACAATTAATTAGAGCGGAACCTTTTCTTTATTTAACACAAGGTTCTTAGCTACACTAACACAGACATTTACAGAACACGAGGACTTTTGTGAGTGACGCAAAATACCTCTTACCTGGGAACTTGTGGAAAAATGACCAACGAGTCAACACAAGAGCACATTTCCCTAAGGACAAAGTATTGGGGGAAAAAACATCCTTAATTTTTCCAACCGGGTCAAGATGGGTACATGAAGACCTACATTGCAGTATGATTGTGCAAAGTCAACTGCAAATAAGCACCTTTTCAACGGACTCTGTAACACTGAGGGACGAATGAATGAAGAACATGGTCTTAAAGCTTGGATTCTCCTCATAGTGATGCAACATTATAGTTCTACAACTATAGTTCTAGTTTATAGTTCTACAACTTTTCTATCACTTTCATTGTTAATTTCACTTGTGTAGCATTTACCTAACCGACTAGTGTATCTACCAAAGCAAATCATAGTCAATTGTTAAGCATAACAACAAACACAAGAAGTGGGGTTTGAACTAGTAACCTTCAGGTCACAAGACAACTGACCGCTGCCCACTTTGGCGTTACAAAACACATAAAGCATTTGATTTTCAAACTTCAAATTGCTTGTTTTCACACACATACCAAGGCATGGTTCCAAAAACCTCAGGTCTATTAGTTCTCAAGTAAACATTAAAATGCACATATTACAAGGCTTAATGAAACCTGTCATACAGAATTTTTTGTGACTGATTTTTTAATGTTAAAGTGGTTTCAGAAAAAATTGGGAGGAGCAGTTGCAGGAATCCTCAAGAGACATTAGTGTATGAGTCTGAGTCACGAAGAGCCCCTTTGTGGGACTACAGCCACTTTCAACCCTCCCCCGGCTTTTCCTCTGCGTCATGCAGGAATTTGCCATTTGCAACTTTAACACTTTTTTGGGCAGTTATGTCATTCTCACGAATCCCAGAAGTAGCCTGTAAATTAAAATTAATGAAGAAACGTAAGCTGCTCGTACAAATTCCTGGAACTACAGTGCAAAAACATAACAGCTAAAAAGTCTGATGAAAATTCAGTGAAACAGGGGATCATGTTGCTTCTCTGACAATATTAAGTAGAACAAGGTAGCATTTGATCGGTTTATTTTTTAAAAAGTTTACCCAGTGTTCAAAAAATGTACAAAAATACAAACTTTATAAAACATTATTAACAACTCTAATGCGAAAAAAGAAATTTTCACTGTTCTACAATAAATTTAGAGACTTTCTTATATCTTCATAGTGGTACTTTTCAGCAATGGTCACCACACTGTCCAGTGACTTGATGTTTCCCAGAAGAACAAACACATCTCTCACAGTTTCCCTGGAGGACAAAAAAAAAAAAAAAAAAA
>UFQX01001007.1:62546-131314 GCA_900497675.1 Arapaima gigas
AAAAAAAAAAAAAAAAAAAAAAAAAAAAAAAAAAAAAAAAAAAAAAAAAAAAAAAAAAAAAAAAACTTTACTTTAACAGGAGAACAAATATTATGTTTTTACTTCCGTAAGTGAAAAAAAGCTACCGTTTCCTGCCACAAAGTCCCATTACCTTGTATCTGGGGCATCAGGGTTGTTTTGACAGAGTGAAAGTGTTATCTGAACTAGATGGCTGCTGAAACTCTGGAGCCGAGGAATTGACGACCGGGTGTCAACATCTTGAAACCATGATTCTGGGAAACATTCTGCAACCTATTTCAAAGCGTAGAAATGCTGGTTAAAGTTTGACATTACAAACTTCGAACTGTGACTTGCATCAACCAATCCGCTAAATATGCCATACACATTTTCGGCTTTAAATCAAACATGTTAATGCCGTACCTTTTTAAACTTCTCCACAGATTCTTTCCCAGATGGTGTATTGAGAAGAATCATCATGATGTAGCGACTGAGCAGTTTATCCAGCGCCAACTCCATTAGCACATGACCAGGAACCAAACCATCCCACAGTGTGACGTTACCTAAAAGCTAATGTAAAAACAGAAAAGCAAATTACTCAGTTTTAAGAACCTAAGGGTAATAATCCCTAAGAAAGTAAAACAGCAGCAAGCAATACCTTCACAGCTGACCAGAACTGTCTGTCTTGAAATCTATAATGCTGGGAGTTTGTGTCTTCCAAAAACCTGCCAAAAATGAACTGTTTTCACTAAGTATATTGTGTAAGCTGATCTTTCCACGTCTAGTCTTGAATAAAATGAACACATTCACAGAATTAATAAAATTTTTCCTCATAACATTAATCTACATAAATATTCTACTCCAGGATCACACAAAAATGTTGCATTACATACATACTTCTTAGGATAAAGAGGTATAAACACATCTTCATCCACAGCACTTCTGAGTCGTACAGTGACAGCATCCATGAAAGCCTTTGAAGTGCAAACAGATACCATTAATACCCTCTAAAAACTAACCGACATTCATACTTTTACCATTTGCAACCCAGCCACTGAGATTCAGTCGGTACCTTTGCTTGTTTACTCTGTTCTCCTCTAAACACCATATAATCGTTCTCCAGCCTCCTGCACAGTTTTGTGAGGCAGACAGTCTGGTCTGAAGATAGAGGGTCCCAGACAAGTTCGACAAAACCTGGAAGTATCGTGGCAAAAAAAATTATTATTTACCTTAAATTAACAAGCAGGATTGTGTGAGCTCTAATGGACAGAGAGCTGCTCAGTTTCACAAAAGCTTACCTTGGACTTTGGGTAGGATGGTCTTCTGGACAATTGAAGGCAGAGTTTCTCGGTCTGTGTTCTCCGATTCCTCGTAACCTTGTCCATGACAGAAGTTCTCTACTGCAGAGTACCACGGTAAGGCCTCAAAATCTTCACCATCAGCCTGAGAGAAAAAAAATGTACTGCAGCAATTAATGGAAGTTTTGGCAAGTAAAATGTGTAGCAGTATTTAAATGAATGAATTTCTACGTGCAACAGTGATCTTATTATTTCCAATAAATGTAAATAAATAACAACGAGTAATAAAGCCAAGTACCTTTAAGGGGTTCCATCCAATCAGTTGATGTCTGATATAAAGACTCAGCAGTTTAGGGACACAGAGGCCAATGTATGCATTGTAATATGACTCTGAGTACAATACTCTCCATTCGTTTAACTTAGAGAGAATTTTCTTAACACTTGAGAATTTGTCTTGAACATCAGCAAAGATATCCTGTGATCTCTTCATTATGTCAGCTGGAAATCAAAAACAGAAATGTTAAGCACTGGGAATCTGTGGTTCTTCAGTATACATATTATGTGCTGAATTGTTACTTCTGCATTTCATCATTTTTCCACAAAAATCTGGGAAAATATTATAAATATTCTCAGTGAAAATTTCACTTGTGTGTTTAATCACTACCACTGTGCAAAGCTAGCAAGTTAAGTGAAAGGCAGTCACAGAATAATCGAGCTTGGAAAGATGAAGGGGTCTGTTCGGATGGCTGCGGGATCTGAGGATATATGGGGGTTGTTTAAGATTCCTGCTGCTGTTAGAAAGCGCTCGCACCTGTCTTGTGCTCCAGTTCTTCTCCCTCCTCTAGCAGTGATTCACCTTTGCAGTCAGCTTCCAGCATACAGTGCTGGCTGAAAACACCAAAGAACACCCAACTTTTATCACTGCACTTACAGAGAACTATATGATGCAGATATTTTTATGCTAAATTTAAACTACAGCCCATCCTTGGTGTTCCAGAATATCTAGCAGGAGTGGTGTTGGATAATTTCCTGATACGGTGCAAATCCGGAAATCGAAAATGTGATTTCAGTGTTATATTTTCATTAAAGGGCTGTATTGTACTACAGTAACACTTTTATAACCTAACATGATGTGTAATGAACATATTATGTGCCTAAAAAATGAAATAATGTCAGTACTGTAACTGAAAAATGTATAGACACGGTACACTAAATTATATGCACAAAGCACTGAATAAGGCTCCAATATGACTCGATCAGAACACTGCTACAAGGGGACCAGGGGAACTGCGCCACCTTCAGGAAACTAATGATGGAGATAGCTTGATGTTTCTTTTTTGAGACAGTATCCAAGCTGTTTAAATCATTGTTATACATTAATAAAGTAATTTTTCCCAAAAAGGACTAAAAATTAGTCGAATACTTATTTTTCTCCTGATATTATATTTAGGGTATTTGTATTTTTTTCTATAAATATTTTGTGTCGGTTTGTAAAATCAGAAATGTGTCAAATCAGTTTGCTAAATTGAGGATGGACTGTCCAAGTAAACGCAACATTTGCCATTGGATTGGAAATAAAGCTGTTAAGTGAAGCTGACAAGTATTTCTACCTTTCTTTGTGCACCTCTTTATTCCCATTGCTGAAAGGATCTGTGGAATCTACAATATAAGAAAAAAAAAAAACAACAGTATATAAGTTAATATCATGTAGTCATTTCCTCAACCAGAAAATTAGCACACAACAAAATAGCAGGAGGTTCCCTTATACTTGAAACAACTTAAGTGCTAAAGAACTTTAAACACAATGTTACCTTCTGTTCTAGTTTTTAGCCTTTAAACTAAATGCTACTGCCAGAATCTTGAGCAGATACTCACAGGCTAGCTGCTGGAGCCGAGAGGACTCCTTCCGCACTGCCTCACGCCTGCGGGATAACAGTGCCTCTGCCTGGTCGATCAGCAAAGTGTGCATGTCTGTCTCTGCTGAGTTTATCAGTACTATCTGCGGCAAAGAGGAATCATCACATCAGGAACACAAAGAACTGTTTAAAATGTAATAAATGCAGAAAGCAGCTTACTGCCAACCAACACACGTGCCAATAGAAAATATGGTTTTAAATAAGACAAGACAAACTGCAAATGGTGATTTAAATGGCAGCGTCAGAAGCGTGACAGTAAAATGAAGACAATCTGATTTTATCACCTTTCAGAAACGCTGAAAAAAATGTTGCTGCTCAGCCTGAAACTGCAAGAAAAAACCAGCAGGAGGCGCTGCTTTCTTATAGACAATACAGGGCAAACCGCTTTTGTAAGGCATTCACTTGACCAATATTACTCAACGGTTTGTACTTAGTTTTTGAAACGGTAATATAATTACTTGACGAGAGAAGACTTAAGTAAAGAATGTTAAAGGTGGGCTGCTGTATTACACTGTAACCATTAAAATAACTGTCACAGGCAACACTCATGAAGACAGAAGCTCAAATCACCTTCTCCGTCAAGCACTCCAGCAGATTCTGCATGTAGGCCCTCATGTCTTTGTAGAACCTGTGCTGCTCATCAGAGGTGCTGTTCTGCAGCTTCTCCAGGGTGGCCTGGGCGCTCTCCATGTCCAGCTGCATTCTCCGCAGGTTGGCCTCTCGCGCCCGGTGCACCTCCCTCAGAGACTGCAGTCTGTGGAGTAGAGGGTCAAACGCTGGTGTTGCTCACCACTGTGACTGTCTCAACACTTAGGCAGTACAGATAGGTAGTCAAGAACAAACAGATATACATCTTCAATTCCAAATATATGCAAACTTACAGAATAACTGGTGCATTTTTCTTGTTACAGCTGACAGAACAGGGAAATTTTGAGGTTTAGATACATGTATAAGATGTCTCAGAAAAAATTTAAGACTGTGTCACTCACTTCCCAGTTATTCTCTTTTTTACCACATCAATGTTGACAGGTGGAAGTGCTACAGGAATATCAACTTTTTTCTTGTGTTTGACAGAGGCTTGCGACTTGTCACAGCTTGAGAACTGAGGAGGAAGAGAAGATATGACAGCACAGCTTAAGCCAAGAGATTTTCTCTCAGACCAAAACATGAAAAATCAGTCTTAAATTTACTGGAAACAATGAGAGCTCTGCAAAACCAACCAGAAACCAAGCGATGTCACTAATGCAAACACAGGTGGTTGTTTTGTTTGATCACTAAATATTTTCATTTGGAACATTTTATTTGAACAATGATTAAGAGGACAGGCAGGAATATAAAATACCAGCCAAACTGAAACAAAAAAATAAGTAAAACAAAAAACACTTTCTGCTGGATAATTATAAGTAATAAATTTGAATAGGCTTGCCATAACTACACAATTCCAGGAACGTTACACTCATAAGTAGGAGGATACCTTTACTTGTAATTTACACCAGAAAAATATACAGCATGCATCCAGGGCAAAAGGCCCAATGAGAGCAATGGGAATACTTACTTTGTGTCTCTTGACCCCCTTGCCAATTTGCTGTTCCTCCCACATATTCCGGTCATTCTCCTCCTCACTGTCAACACTGTTATCATCATCATCCTCACTGCCCCCTGTAACAGACACAACAAAATGTCGTGCAACATACTAGATGTTGTTTTGCAAACATAAACGCACTTCCCAGCTTGAATTAACTTATCCCTGTAAACAGCTTTGGATAAAAGATGTCAACTAAGAACAAGGTCAATAACACAAAAAACCTACAGCAAACACTGCAGAAAAACTGCACAAAGAGTCACACAAAACAGCAGGAAAATCTTGAAAAACCACACTAAAAACAGCTGAGCAAGAGGCACCTAAAAGATTTTGACTTCTTCCAAACACTTTCTACCTGTATCACATACTAACATTTAAAAAATTATTTTAGAACAAGATTGCATTACATTACGAGAGAAAGCACCACTCGTGGCCTGCAGTTAACTCCTTTAATATAAAAATTTCTCACCGATCTTCTCGGCTATCCTTTCTTTTACAGTTTTAGGCTTGGGTGCAAACTGGATTCTGCGCTGGTGGTCATCTGTCTCATCATCACTATCCTCGCTGTGGTTCTCGTCTTCTTCATTTACTCCCATGCTGAGGGCGCACTCTCCGTCCCCGTCGAGGGGAATAAAGTCTTGATGGGCTCTCGCTTTTCTCCGCTGCTGTCTGGCTGCACGGATCTGCCGAGCATCGGGGATGACGCCTACGCTGAGCAGAAGTCAAATCAAGTTTACAATATATTGTTTGGACCAACATTAAACGTTAAGTATCAGAAAACACACCACCCACGTGTGACTGCCACACACCTTGACAACGTTCACATTCCTCTGCACAGTCTGATATTTGCATGTTCCAGCTTGATAATAACCATCAGATATGCAATAAAACAACAGACCTGACATTGGGGATGATATGCTGGACGAACTGGATGTTTGTGAACTCGTATCACCATCGCTCCCAGCATTCACTCCTTCATCCACTTCCACACCTCCACACTCCTCTTCAGAAGAACCAGCCACAAAAATTGCATCATTCTTTAGCCCTGAAGTACCAAAAACATTATTCGCAATTATTGTTTACACGTTTACTAAGATAACATCTTTTTTTAAAAACAGCTTTCAGTGTTAGATGATCTAAATAAATGTTCCAATGATGTACCTGTTTTAGGGTATTCTTACTGTGCAAATCCAAGGTAAGATCTTTGATCAAGGGTAGTACAGTGGAAATGGGATTGAAACCCAGAACCTTCAGAATACTGGACAATGATTCTAACCACCAGGCCACCTCATGGCTCCAAATATAACTGAACACATTAACATTGAACTTAAAAACAGTTCAGTGCAATAAACAAGCAGTTTATATGCTTCTGAAAATACAACAGGTTGTATGATAACAATTATTATAATGTCTAAATGTAAGAATATATTTACCTTTGGGGGCTAATTCCTTCGCAGGGGAATCCTCTTTCTTTCGAGCTCTGAAGATCACAGCTTTATCGACGGATCGTTTTACTTTAAACTCATTTTCATCCACTATGTAAAAAATGAACAAGTGTCATTATTAACTGTAAAGTCGTTTTCTGAGTCTAGTTTTCACGTGTCGCTATGAACATCTGATCATTTCTGATCAATTTACTTCTGATCAGAGCTTCACTTCCTATTTTCCTACTCCTTACAGGCAAAAACTTACCTTCTTTTTCATCTGTAAAGCTGAGCACGTTCGCCTGTCTGGTAACGTCCACCTTTGCCACCTCCTCCTTCTGCTCCGCAGCCTCTTCGTCGTTACTGGAGCCGGACTTTGATGTCACCTTCTCCCGCCTGGAACTGCAGGAAATTCCCCGGCTTTTCGACAGCTTGGGCGGCCTTGCCACAGAGACTGGCTCCCCCCTGTCTCCGTTTTCCACTTCCTCGTCTTTTTTGCCATCTTCTTCACCGCTGGATTCCTCTTTCCTCTGTCTGAAATTTCGGTTCGGCTTCTTATTGAACATATTCCGGTGAATATAGTTCCGCTACAATTATCAATAACCTAACGTCAGTTACTTTCTCCTAGTGTGACATCGAAAGCGCAGCCATGTTTGGATACGTCTAATCCAAAGTGTCGGGGGGGGGGGGGTTTAAATTTTTTTAACTTCAAACTGTAGTTTTGTGACGTTTCATATGTGGTTTTGCTTATTAAACCAATAATTCTTTAAGTACAATAATCGCAACATAACATAAAAATGCACTTTCTAAAATTAAACAGTTAAACATGGTATAGTCTACTGCGCGCAGTGCTTTTTGGGAGATGTAGTCTTCACATCACCCACGCCTCATCTTAGATTCTCGGTCCTTACGTGCTAGATTGTGACTTAACGCACTTAAGGAAAACCTCTCTGATTCCCGTGGAAAAAGGCTATAGAAGTATTATCCGAGTTAATGTACACTTCATACCTTTGCAGTGCGTCGCACGCAGCAATATACATCGTTATCGTGAAGCAATATGGAAAAATGACATAAAATTGTGCTAGAGGAAAATCATCTTGCCAGGCAAGTTTCTCATAGAGTTCTGACCAATGAAACATCGAGTTTACAATAAGACAAATGAAATATGAAAGTCTATAAACGTAGTAAATATTAACCGGGGCAGACTATTTTGTCATGTATGTTCTTAATTTCTGCCCCCCCCCGCCCCCCAACACACGCACACACACACACAGGGGCGGTGTACACTGTTTACTTTCCTCCCTACTCCACTGCTAAATAATAACCGGGTTCTGTCCTCAAGTAACTGTCAGCCATGTTCCTTTCTTCACACCGACACACATTATTACAGTGTGCAGCACGGCCACAGATCAGGAGCAGAGCAGACACACTCCTCCTTCCTCCTTTTTAACCATCTGGAGACGTTGTGAAGGACTATTTCTGCTCGGACCATGTCTGTGAGCTGCAGCTGGAACTAACCACCCACAGGACACACCACTAGTTAGCTGGTTCATCTCAAGAAGTGAGTATAAATAAATGACAACATAGTGAAAGCTGCTGTGGGAAAAAATGTTATTAAAAAGTTACGTAGTTATACGGGCGGAAAAGTACTTGCTGAAAGTCTGAGTCTGGGTTGTTTTAATAATACTCCAGCGTTACAGCCCAGATGTGAGACTTTTAAAGAAACGTACTGAGCTGAGGAATGAAACTCGCTGAGCGGCTCACGCTGCGGTATGACTATATAAACGTGTGTTTTTTTTGCTTCGAGGACGGAATGTTAAGGGTGCAAAAATAACTGTTTTTGATTAAGTTTTTCAAATAATGTCAAGCTTTGTATATTCTTGAAGCTGTAATGCTAAGAAATACGTGTAAGAGTCGTTAATTCCAGTCTTAAGACGTTATTAAACGGACGCAATGGTTGCTACTTTAATAGCTATATACTGTATATCTATATACACCCACAAGTTAAACACATACTGTACTCTATATATTACGTCACATCATACGCGATCGAGCTGCGGCTATTTACTGTTGTCAGGGGGTGTACAAGTACTTTATTGGTGCTGGTAAAAATGATAAAATGCATTTAAAATACAAAAAAAATTCCTTGGATGGAGTCGAGTTTCAGAGAAGGCGTTGGTGTGTGGAACACGTCTTAAGCCGAGCTCAAGAGAAACAAGGGAGTAACATGTGGAACTGGTTCCATTAAACTTCAGCTGAAGGTCGTGCTGATGATGTTCCGGGACCACTGAGTTGACCTTCCAGCTCAAACGAACTTTTTATGGTTTAGATTTTTTTCCTTCACTTTTTTAAAAACACACAGGGCAAGGGTGTGTTTTCTTAATTTTGATATTTAGCCCTTAAGATGAATTCTAATCAGCCTAATAAACCCATGTTTTTCGGATGTAACTGCACCTATATTGATTTTGTATTTATGTGAGCACACTTATGGCAAGGACATGAAGAACCTGGACTGGCCAACCCATTGGGTGTAACCACCCTGGAGGTTACTAAAACAGATGTCACCAAATGAGAACTTTCCTAATGGAATATTTCCCTTAAGTATGACACCAAATCCTGTGATGTGACACATCATCCCCTAGTGGTATTTATTAGTCTATTCATAGATACCATATTGATCTGTGGACAATGCTTCCTGGTTAAATATAGACATTTTAATTTTTAGCCAAAAGCTTCATTAAAACCATCTTATAATGTTCTGTTTGTATAGCAAGCTGTTTATGGCAGTTTACCTATTTATACAGCTGGGTAATTTTTATTTTATCAGTTCAAGGTTAAGTACCTTTCTCAAGGACATTGCAGGAGAAGCAGTATTGCTTTAACCACTGTGCAACCGTGCACGTGGTCTGATGTGCTAAGGTTTGCAAACTGACTCCCTGATTTACTCGGTTTTTCTGCTCTAATTTTTGTCAGGAGTATCCTTTGACAATCAGTTAAATTGGGGAAAATAGTGTCCGAAAAGGCAGGCAGTGATGTTGACAACTTTCCTCCCTGTAGGTAACCCTGCGATGGTCAGTGAATTGTTTATTTCTGTTGACATTTGGTCATGCAGCTTATATAGGCTTCACGTCAAACACACTTAGTCTTCAGGTGGGTTACTTTCAATATTTACCTGCTAAAGTCATTTCATACACAGTATGCTATATGATAAGATGAAATATAAATAGTGAGCTATGAATGAAGACTGCATGTCATTTAGTTACAGCACTAATGGAATTTTGTTTTTGTTGAGGTAATGCCCTACTTCCGCATGTTCTTGAGACTGTTTCTCCGTGGGTGACTGAAAGTTAAAAGTGAACCAGTGAAATGCAAGTCCAGCTTTTACAATGTATTTTCCAGCTACCATCAAACATTTTCTTTATTCACAAGGAGCAATAATATGCCAGAAATCCACGGATGAGTCAGCAGAAGTAAACACGACTGACAAGTTGGTCGGCAAGATTTTAGGCAGTTTAAAAATACTATTTCTGGATACAGAGAACAGCCTTGTAGGCCAGGTTAACAGTTTGCTCTGTGACATTGTGATCTAGTATATCTGTTCCTGAATATTATTGCTAATTGAAGTACCAAATATGCGTAGTATCAGAGGCAGATATGTGCTTTACTTTTAAGCCTCAGCTATCAGGAATGTGGGCTAGGTGCATTCTTCGTATCCTTTTAAAATGTTTTCTTCCAGCATGTGTCTGATCTTTGGAATCCTTTATACTCATGATGGCTGGGGGCACATGCTGCACAAAAAGCCCCACTCCCTTCACCTCACTTAGCCTCACAGTTTCTCTCTCTCTGTTTCTCTCTGAGAGCAGGTAGCCAAACACGTATTTCTTAAGTACAAGGGCCCATAGCCTAAAGGGGAAGTGAAGCTAAACTAAACAGGATGGTGTGCACACAATACACACTGTGAAGAAACTGATTTAGAATTCCAACTTTTATTTATTTGTGTTCTGTGTTTAAGGTCCCAGAACACGCAGTTTCCTTTTTGGGTGGCAGTGAACCTATTTGATGGGTTACTGTAAATGAGTAACAGCACAGAAAATACAAGACAGTTTATAAGAATGTGAATGTGAATGAATTTGGCAAAACTACTGCATCACTGGCACAACACTGAGACCTCAGATTATGAAAACGTCTGTGTTGCCCAAATATCTGAGTCAGTGTCATTTTTTTGGTATTCCTGGACATACATCAGACTTCGGGAAGAAGAAGGATTAACTTACATATATGGTGCCAATGGGATTTTTTGTAGTTGTGCTTTGTGTAAAAATAGACGTGACAGGGAAAAGGAAATTAGATGGGTTGTACAGTACATTGATATAAGCTTTGCGTCAACTACTGGCTCAGTTTACTGTCCTTTGATCCCAGTTCTTTTCACATGGTGAAGCTTCTGTGTCCCAGTTGCCTTACTGTTCTGCCTAGGGCAGGGGTGTAGAACCCAATTTTTGGCAGGCTGAGTATGTATGGAGGCATTTTCTCAAAATTCCCTTGGTTACTTCTGCAGCATTAACATTTCCATGTTTCACATTACCACAGATTCTTCAGTCATTAAGGCGCTGCTACAGTCCAATTATAATGACTGTGTGAAGTGCAGTGACAATTAGAACAATCTCTGTTCTCCCAGAACGTCTCTGAGCTGTAGACTATTAAGCTGCTGAAGTCAGCTTTCTTTTTCGGGGATCTATTGTCTAAAAATAGTTATTTTTACCCTCCTTTCACAGGAATCTTGCTGTTTCGAAAAATACTGTATGTGTATTTGGAGATGGTTTCAGCGTGTGTTTTTGTCTTGAGGTCTGTGTGTAGAAATATTTTAATGTGGAATATTACTTTGTTTGAATGTCAAAAATACCATTCCTTCATTTCATGTCTCTGGTGCCTGGTTATAACCTTTATTATTAGTTATTAGACCCTTTTTATTTTCACAGGATCATTTGTTAATACTTAGGTGTCTTTAACCTGGTGTTTCTGAGCTCTGTGGCCTGGTCTGTGTGGTCTTTTTTCCTGCAAGTCTGGTAGGGGATGTCAAAGAGAGCTAGTGAAGGTTATACAGAAATAGATTGAAGTGGCAGGGGAATTGTCATTCATTTTTATTAATTCCTTTACATAAGTGTTTCCTTTCTTTGTCACCTTGGCATCCCAATATAATACACTTTCACATTAAGACAATAGTGTACACCATTAAACATAAGTTGTATTTTATTCATTTGTTTTTAATTAGCAGTTATGATTGTGGATCACAACAAATGATTTTGGCCTATACTTAGTTAGAGCCTCAGATTTTTTGTACACTCGATAAAAAAGAAATTATTATATTACTTGCAAAACCTGTCCATCCATTTTCAGCAACCACTCATCCAGTAGGTTTCACAGTGTTCTGCAGTGAATTTTTGGATGCACCGGGCTTAAGTGGGTGGTAACCCCCTACAAAGTTATTTCCCTTTTTTAAAATATACTGAGTTATATTTGGATGTTACATTTGAATATTAAAGAGCATGTCAAATATGTGGAACTTTAAAATATTTTGCAGTTTTGCAGTGAGTCGTCATACGTCTACACTGCAGTGGATACACCCCAGTGCCGTCAGTGTTTCTTTGACGTTAAAAACAGTCTTTCCTCTGTTTTGAAGAAAAAGTAACATGTCATTTCCCTTCCATGTTGTAAGTTTCTTTTTTTTCTTGTCTACAATGGTGACAGTTTAAAGCTGAAGGGCACATTTAACTGTTTAGCAATCATGAAGCTTAGAATAAAGGATAACTTAGCTGCATGGGGCATTTTCAAACTTTCTTGCTACAGAGCATTCTCACAAACCATTTTCTTACTTTTTTTCAAACATGTTTGTTTCTTTCTTATTTAATGGATTTATTCGGTAATTTTGTAAAGCATTTGATAAAATGTAGCTAAAAACTGAGTGTCTAAAAGATGGTTTCAGAGGAACAAATCTGAATTTTTTGTGTGTGATGTGGGTGAAATATGGGGAGCTGATAATACCCCGGATGTGAGGGTTCTGCCCAAGGCACTTCCTGTTTCATTTCAGGATTGCAGCTCTGCTCTCCACACTTCTCACTCAGTATCCATGGCTTTCTTTAAGACTGGAACCACTACCCACAAGCTAGAAATAGGGAAACTTTCAACACTTATATTGGAACCCTTGCCCTATTTCTTAAAAACTGTAGCAAAACCTCCGTTTGTTTCTCACAGGTTTAATATGAAATGTAAATTCTTGTACAAATAATATGTGGACTGGTTCTGATTACATATATTGTTACTACTGTTAATGTTACAAATTATGCAGGTTGAAGACAGCTGTTCTTTAACCTTTGTATTAGACTCTGTTTACCAACAATTTTGCATTACTAGCGAAAGTGTCTTTTCCTTAAGGAACAGATTAAAGTGTTGGCTGATATTCTTATTTTTCATCTTAATGAAATTAAAATGAAATTAATGAAATGAATTATCTTAATGGAATTAAAATATGAATGTCAGTATCTATTTATTCATCCATCTGTTCTATTAAGCTGGTCAGGGTCACAGGTGTTATGAGCCAGTCCCAGAACCACATAGCCTCCACACAAACATTCACACGCACCCACCCTGGATAGTTTTGAGTGGCCAGTTAACCCGAAACGTGTGTGGACAGCGGGAGGAAACTAGGAACACCTGAAGGAAACCTGCACAGGCTTAGGGACAACATGCAAACTCCACATAGACTGATCTGGATCTGAACCCACGCCTGAACAGCCCAGGCACTGTGAGGCAGCAGTGCTATTCACTCATCCTATGTGCAAGTACTGTATATGAAATTAAATTACATTGACTTTTGCAGAGAATAGTCAGTGTAGCATTAAAAAATAATATTAAGGTATTTCAGCTGGGGAGAGTTTGTCTGTCTCAGTTTAGAGATGTAACCCTGTTTATAATTGTCCAGTATATTAAAACCAAGAACAGAATGAATTTGTATTTGTATTCAATCTTTTTTTCTTTAACGTGGGGTTTTAATTTAAGGAAAAGCTTTCCCTGAGAGTTGTTCAGCGTAATCATACTGTACGCACGATGCAAACATTTAGGTTCCTGGTTAACCTGGACCAGGATGTGCTCTCTCATTGTGCACCAAAACCCTGCCACACCAGCATCCCTACTGTCTCTTTACACCCCTAAGGGGCTGTGTCTGTCAATTTTCTTTTAGATGTGTGGGAGCTCTTTGTAAAGTGTCCCAAAGCACATCTGAGAATTTTTTTCCCTGGACTTGACAACATGTTTAAATGTATAAAATGCACCAAACTCATTTGGAGCACCAATGAAGGTGGGTTCAGATTTGTTTATGTGTTGTCCACACAAAGGATTGTTTTGGGGGCTCAGGATTTTCTCCTGTGCTCTTGAACATGGGTGATTTTAAGGGGTAACTGCAGAAAAGGATAGGTTCTTATTGTCTGACCTATCTAAATAAAGCTTGGCCAGCCATATCTTGTGTCATAAGGTTCCCACAGTGCTGATGGTCTTCTCTTGCTGTGCCTTTATCTGGCCAGCTGTATTTGAAGGTGAGCAACCAGGTTTTCATACTCTTCTTGTTAGGCTGGGCACATGTCTCCTGGTTAAAAATTCAAAGGGCAGGTAAATTTGGCATCAGGCTACAGTATGGCATTTTTACCTCTGGTTAAGATGAAGACGATTACACTGCAAAAGAAAACATGCACCTGCCTTTGAAAGCTTTGGTGATATTTCTTCATGTAAAATAGAGTAATACCTCAATTATTACCCCCTCCTATTTATGCTGTATACTGCAACGACCCGTTATACTGCTGTTTCTCCAGAACACATCTAAAGTGGTATTTGGGGTATTACTGTATGGACTGAATTTATGTACTATTTGTGTTTTGTAGTTCTGCTTTGAAAAGTTACAGGTGAAACTGTTATCCTGTACATGAAATTGAACTAAATACATTAGGTATCCATAAGAGAAACAGGATGCAACAATGCAGGGAGGATGCAAATATCATTTAATGTTTATAAGTTATCCCATACTCTTGAGGCTGACACTAACTGAGATCATTACATTTAAATAGAGGTAGTAATAGACCTCGTCCATTTAAAATCATTTGTGCCCCGTATTGAGCTTATGACATGGAAATCACATGCTAATGAGGAAGTTGAGAAAAACATGTTGCCATTCCTCAGAAAAAATCACAGCGAGTAAATTTGGAGCAATCAGGACAATGAAGCATTATAATTCCTGTGTTTGTGTTCTGTCTGCAGCATAGACGGCACTGCCCTTCGAATATAATGTCCATAAATATGGGTTACAAGTTTAACACGGCCAGTTGCCTACACACATTTTTTTTCTGTTTTAGCTGCTCTACACTATTGGCCTGGGATTTTAGTTCTCCACAGAACAAACAATTGGAAGCAGCAATAAAATGCCAGCCCTTATCTTCTCATGTACACCTGTTTTAAAATCATAGCCAGTAGCACTTCTACAGTTTATAGACAAGAATTTACACTGCCTAAATCTTTTTTTGTTTCTCTGTTGGTCCAGTTTCATAAGAAAATAATTTGACTGGATGAAAATATTTTGCTGCCATTTGTTTTCTTTGTGAGTGACCTGGCAGAACTTAGCAGTTCTGCTCTAAACGGCAAAATTTATTTATTTTATTACAAGGTCTCTGATGGCTCTGTGCCCAAAGTGAGGATGGCAATGATGTACAAACACACTTTCCTTCTCCTCAGTTGCTCTGCAGTGTTAAACTGAACTTGCCACAGTCTTCATTCATCTTTCCACACTGTTTTTCAAATGCCAGTTCAGTTGTTTCTTCTGTAGAAAGATCTGATGCTTTTGTTGTTCGTTTACATGGAGTGTGATGCACATAGCCCTGCAGTTGTTTTGATGTGGAAAAAATACAGCATTTTTATTTCTTTTAGAAGTGCATAGACTGAACAAGTCATTGAAAAACATTTTGCCACTTGGTCCAAAGAGCTGCTAAAGATGAAGTGAGGCAACTGCTATTGCCTTTAAATGTTGTATGTTGATCCTGCAGTTTTTTAGCATTGATGAAGTAAAAATGAGCTGTACATTATGTTTGGAAATTAGTATCACTTCCCTGTTATTGCACTTATGCATATGAATATTGGTGTTGGAAGGTAAGAGCAGCTTCATGAAATCCTTGGATCTGTTTTGTGGCTTTTTACAAATCCGTGTGTCTACACACTGGACGTTTATACAACAATAGCCTCTTATATGTGTGTGTTTTTTCATTTGCCAGTTGGAAATCCATGTGCAGGTCTTGAAGCAGAAGGGCTGTCTGGTTTCCCTTCATCACAGATCTCTCTCTTTCACTCTCTCACTATACCCCCACCCCCTTGCAGAGCTGGAGTACGCTGCGCTCTGCCCTCCTTGCATTATTAATGGGAGGATGTTTCTGTGTGTGTGTGTTGCAGATGACTGCGAGCTAGCTGGCTGAGCGGAGCACTGGGACCCCCATCCACTTCATCCCACCTGCAGTCATGAATGGTAAGAAAGCTGTGTTAGTGCTTGCCTGTGCGTGCATATGTGTGTGTGCGCATGTGAGCCACAGAGAGGGGAACTAGGGCTGCTTGTTGGTGTTTTCTGGAGCACTGCCGTTTCCTATAAAGAGAGGGGGAAGAAAAGAAAGATGAGGATGCTGCCGTGGAAGAAAAGCCTGTGTGTTATGTAGAGAAGCACACGGCAGGGGCTCCTTACTGCAGTGCACTTCGCTGTCCTCTCACATGCTTACGGTCCTCTCCATAGCGCTCATAATCCCCTGGGTCCTGCACTGGACTGATTTACATGGACTCGTGACAGTCTAATGACATATTTCTATGGCTTTTGAAAACCGAGGACAAGGTGTCAGTTTCTGAGCACGTTTCTTTTGCCACACTGTGTCAGAAAAGCAGTGAATTTTTAAAGCCATTGTTAGCTGAAAACAATGCTTTTTTTGTTGCAGTGGTGATGGCAATAGTTTTGACAGAGCTGGAAGGTTGCATGTGCTGGACATTCCTTTGTGCAGCTTGAACTGCTGGAGATGGATGAGTGTGTGTATGTGTGTGTTTTGGTGTGTGTGTGTGTGTGTGTGTGTGTGTGTGTGTGAAAGCTGCATGTCTACTCCAAGGGGATGTGGTTCTAGACAGCTGGATGGAAGCTGATCTGATTGTTGCAGCTGCTCAGTCTCTCCAGCAGCAGGGATGGCAGGTGCTCAAAGATGTAAATCATGGTAAAATCATACATGTTGTTTTGAAAACCTCAGGTTTCAGTATTGGGAAAGTTAATACACCAATCAGTGTAATAGTTACAGTCAAGGACTTGAACCTGAAGTCTGCTGGGAAGGCTTGAGATAATGGGGCCCTGCTGTACTAATTTTGAGCAAATTAATTTGCGTAAACTGCACTGTAAATGATAAATTATAAATCACTTCAGAAAAAAGTGTTAGTTAGAGCAACAGAAAACACACTGAATAAGCTTACAGAAAAAAGGGTAAATATTGACAGTATCCAGTTTCAGTGTATGACTGTGGTTACCTGTGAGCACATATTGGAATCTTAACATTTGTGCAGAAGGTTTGGTCTGCATTTCCTGGTAATGGTTTTAATGTGAAGAACTGTTTTTATCAAACCCACCTGAATTAGGTCCACTCAGAAATATTTTATCACCCCAGTCTGTCACAGATGGTCATTCTAGTTATGTACAAAAGTACTGTAAGTCAGTGTCACAGAAGTCACATACAACCTTATAAATTATCAAATTATTTCTGCTCCTGTGTTCAATTAATCATACCGTCCTCTTTTTTACCATAAAAACTGCTGGAGAGGCTAAAAATAAATGGACTGTAAACTGCCAAGTTTTCTCCGAAGAGAGTTACCCTGGTTGTCGCCAAACAGGTGTCAGTGTGTGCTTATGTGTGTTTGTGTATGTGTGTGCGTGCATGTGTGTGTGCGCTCAGGGGAAAGTGCAATTGCTCATGTAGCTGTTTAGAAGTGGTGCAGTTATATCTTAAAAGCAGTTCTTTTATTTTCAAAAATGTCTCCTGCAGCATATAAAATGTTATGTATTATTTTTAGCTTTCCTTCATTACTGGCTTTTTCACTAACAGAATTTTTGGTGCATTTGCTCTGCAGTGTTATAGTGTTTATCCATGCAGTGTCATATTAAAATGTAGGTCCTTTTTACTCCCCGTCCTTACCCCACACATCAATGGTGTTTTTATATGAATTGCAGTGTTATGTCTGAGTTACTGTTTTGTGAATCTCGTGTTTCTGCTTGGTTGTATACAGAGCTCTCCCTGGAATGCAAATGTGGCCTACACTCTAGGAATGCAAAATTGACTTCTGTGTAGCCTGTGCTACGGCGGTGCTGTGCTAACATTTGTACAGGACAAATTAAGTGACCAGTTTTCATAAAACATGAAGAGGTATACATACATGTGCCTAACAATACGGATTTCACAAATGTCCGAGCTTCTTTATCTCTTTATCTTACCATTTGCTGGATAAGTGTGTCGGCACTCTGGCTGTATTATCTTGCCGGTAAAGTTCAGTTTGCACAAGATACTGCTTGTAATGCAACCATATTAAGCAGCTGTGTCATATGAACTATTGGCATACGAGGTCAGGTGAAAGTCAGATTGCTAGTGTGGCAAAACCCCTGAAAGCCTGTGGTCTTAAGAAAAATCTAGAATCATTAGTCATTTGAGTGAGACATTTGAATGAGAATCAAAGATTTCTTTTTTAAATATCCCTAATCCCTCCAGAATGCTATTTTTCCCTGGCCTCCACACCCATCTGCTGATTTAAGATTTTTTTTTTCCAGGACGCACCGGCTTATTTGTTTTTCATTTATCTTAATTTCTGAAGCGTTTATCTACGTCTGAAAGTAACTCCAAGGGATTAAATTTAGTAGTAAATAAATATTTATTGTTTTTGACCATTGCATTAAAAAATTGCCAAAATAAAACTTAAAAAGTAACATGGTTGTGAAAAATGTAAAACTAAAAATGACTGTTCAGACAATTGTAATGATGCTGTTTAGTTACATTTTACATATATTATAATAATCGTCCTTGTGTTGATGTAGCACAAACTCTAAGTGAAAAAACTGTGGCGTACTGAATGGCTTTCGAAGCATGTGCATGGTTTACTCTGATATTTGTGTTAAGAGCGAAAAGCAGGATATGATATCATACCATACTGGTATTTCCTGTAAGTGCTGCCCAAGGGAAAAGAACATATTTTTGGTTTTCATGATAATACACAGTTGTATTTCATGTATGTGTTTTTGCCTTTGATAAAAACGCAAATCCCCCCAGATCCCTTTTTTTTCTTTTTAAACGCATTTTCTTCCTCTCACTTTTCTCCCAGGTGCACAAAATATTTGGACCATTACTTCAGAAGAAAGGAGCAAACATGACAAACAGTTTGACACACTATGTCCGACTCTTGGTTATGTGTCAGGTAAGTCCTGTTGGTATACTGATTTCACATTGTTCCACTGTACAGTATTGCAGAATCCCTCGCTGCACTAGGGCAACCCCTAGAAGTAGGGTTGAGTGCTGGACTGTAAATAGTTCTCATTTGTAAAAAGGTAGATTGGTAATGTAAATAGTTGTTCAAAGAATGAAGAGGCCGTGGGTCTGTACTAGGGTTAGACAGCCCCTGTGGCTCTGGAAGGAATTCTATGGGTAACTCAAGGTCTAGAGGTGTTCACCCAGAAGCGCAACATTTTTCTGTATGTTTCGTGGCTGTACCGCAACCTGCTGCCGTGTGTGTGAGTAAATGCTGTGTTATAGAGTTTTCTTTTTCATTTTCCCTATCTGTACCCCTGTCTGAGCTTGCTACGAAATCTTAATGTTGGTGTTGTCTGTATTATTACTCAAGCAACCATTGCATAGTAAGTCATATGCACTGCTTAATTTTCCCGCTGGAAATGATTATGCCACTCATCTTGTGGCCTGGGCTCTTGTTCTCTCTATGTTGGACTACTGCAGCTGCCCTCCATCCTCTCTATCTCATTCAAAATTCTCCTCGCTATACACACACCACTCCTCTGCACTGGTCCCTGAACCAGCTCCCCATTATTGCCAACATCCAGTTTAAGACACTGACCTTAACTTGCAGATCTGTACGTGGCTCTTCTCCTCCGGGCATCCAGGCTTTCATCTCCTCCTGCTGTCCTCTGTGTAACTTCATCTCTGCCTCTGACAGCCTTCTCCCTGTGCCTCTTCTCCTTAGGCACACTAGAAAGGATCACTCATACTCTCTTCTTTCACTCTATAACTCTTCTTAAGAAGAATTCCAGTAGCGTAGTTTGTGTAGATGAGGCAGATTTTGGAGAGGTTGTATAGAAAGAAGCTATATGAAAAGGTCAGTGAATATGTGTGATGAGTTCTTGAGAGAAAGGCATGCAGAGTTCTTCGCATTAGGTGAGACTGAGAAGGTCATTCTTTTAAGATCTGTGGTAGGTGAAGAAGAAGGTATAGGTCTGATTTGGAGAGAGTAGTGAGTATAAAGTGATAATTCAACCATTTACAGATGATTTAAATGCAGCTAAAAATTCTGTCTGAAATCCTGTGATTGAATAAGAGAATGCACTTTTGGGCATCATCTAAATGAAGGTCATAAGAGAAACTTTGAAGGGAGAACAGACAGCATCTCAGAACTGAATCCATACGTTCTATGATCTATAGCTACACGAGTATGGGAGGTCTGTGAAACATAAAGGCACTGCTAGTGTGGTTAATACTGATGGTGAAGTCAGGGATAGATGTGGTGTGGCAGTGGCATTGAGAACATGGATAACCCAGACATGATCCAGCTTCCTTATTGTAGAATTTGCACCCTGGAACAGGTAAAAGTCTGTCTTCCACCATTTTTTCATTTAGAGTTTTTGAGTGATTTGTAATGCCCTGGCCTTTTGGCTGTCCAAGTATTTGCTTATCTTTCATTAGGGAAAAGAGGGTTTCTGGTGGACGGTCTTTGCAATGTATTGCAGTGCTGGCCAGAATCATGCAGTCTATAGCAACTCATTCCCATCTGTGCGCCAGATGGATGCCATGCTGATGTGTTAAAATGTGTTAGAAGAATGCCCCCAGTGGTGTCTCAGGGCACTGAACATGGGTTTTGGTCATTGTTACGCCCCCACTACTGGCTCCTGTCTAGGGTTGTGGAGTGGGAGCATAAACAACAAGCAGCCCACACAACAATAGTGAAATGGGTGGTTTATAATTTGTTCAGTGTTTGATACAAAACACACGTGATACAATATACAAGTATATACAAACAAAGGTGCTAACCAGGATAGAGAACTTGGACGGTGCCTAAGCAAAGAAAGAAACAAAAAGTTTCCACTAACCTGATCTGTATTTTCAGTGTCTTACCTATTCCTAACGTAGTGAACAAAAATAAATATCTACCTAACTACGCTAGTCTAAACTAACACAGAAAATACAGGGGTTGGCACCCGCCCACTTACCTAGTGTATATAACAGTACGTACAACCCTATGTGAAGTACAATGTAGGTGAGCGCACATACTAGCCTGTTCTCAATCCAAGCCAACAACCCAGTGAACTACGTGACATCAAGTGCGTGACTATTTACACCGTTGACTAGACCAAAATCCACTATCCAAAACCAGAATCCTTAAGCCAAAACAAAGTCAAACCAGAAGTCACACGTAACAATATAACAAAGTCAAATACACATAGCAAACAGCAATCGAACGAGTGAGCCAAAAAGCTAGCTTTTGGGGGTGTCGCAGTGCTTCTTATCAAGGGGAAAGCCCGCCCCCAGGTCATCGGTTGGCACATTCCAATAGGTTGATTGATGATGATTGACGGATGGAGCAAACCACCTGTGACACAGAACAGAAGAGACAGGGGAAAAACAGAAAAACAACCGCCAAACAACAGGAGCAACACAGACACGTAACAGTCATTTTCAGTGGTACAGTTACATTTGACTCTGGGTTTACTGAAAAATGCAGCACCTAGGCACTGTCTACATGTTTGAAAGTGGCTCTGGGGGGGTCTGTATAATGGCTACCATCCCACCAGTTATCTATTGAATGCAGGATTTTTTTAAGGTTTGCCTGTCCCTCAGTCATATCAATTTCAGATGCTCCCTCAAAGTCCTTCCTTGGTCATCTGGTTTACATGGCTTTCTTTGTAACTGGTTTTTGCTCACTGCATCTCCATCCCCGGTCTGCTCATTTAATTCTCTTATTCAGCCACACAGTTGGTTATCTGCTGCTCTCAAATACACTGCCTTTGTCTTCCTCCTGGTGTCCTCTCTCTTGCTCTCATTTTACTCTTGCACTTTGATTCTGTTCTGTTTCAGCCAGCTTTTTCTTCTGAGCCAAGGTGCTGTGCTGGTGTTCATTCATATGTTCATTGTCTCATGTTGTTGATCATACTATCAAATCCTTTTTTACTTCCATTAAGGGTGGGATGCCTGAAATATTGCTGGGGTCTTTTGTGTTTCTGAACAAAGTTGATATTGAATTCTGCTGTGTCATGGCATTCCAAAAGCAGCCAAACTTGTCAGTTTGCTTCTTCTGGAAGGGGGGGATTCAGGACAATGACACCCTCACCATGACAACATGAGGTATTGTGCTGATGAAGGGAATTTCTCACAGCTGTGGAGGAACACTGCAAAGCCTCAGGCATCCCGTGTTCCTCATGAGTTGCTTGCTTTCCATGTGGCAGCAGACCTGAAGCCCCTGGGTCCTATATGCAATAGATGTGCAACAGAAGGGCCCAGAAGACCTAATTTGTCAAACTTAGTTAACTGATATGCTTGGAAGTGATTACTATTCGCAATGTAAGGCACACTGAGATTTCAGAATATGGTACTCTACAAAAGTATGTCTCTACTTTCATTCTAAATGTGCCCCTGTTCTGTAAACATCTACTGAAATTAGATGTTTGGTTCCTCTAAGAAGAAAAAGGTAAATGTAAATGACCAGCCCTGTTGACCTGTGAAGGAACAGTCTTCCCTCGCCAAAAGCATCAAAGGAATTTGGTATGAAAAGAAATTTGTCAAGTATAGTTAGGTAAAATCATAGAGACCTCAGAAGCTCTCTGCTGTCAGCTCCTAGTGCTCTAAAATGTCGTGAGGTTTTAATTCTTCATCGCTTTTCCTTGCAGGAGACCTGGCACGCAAGTTCTTCCAGCTGTCTGGTCTCCCTGCTTCGGTCCTGACAGAAATATGGTGAGCAGCTTTACAGCTTCCCAGCTGGTAATCCCCAGGTTTTCCTCTCTCCTGTAGCCAGGTTGATTTGATCATCCATCAGGAAAGGGTCCTTATGGTTAGAGTTAAGGCTTTTTAATATTACTGTTGCCCCAAGTGACTGAAAATTTTTGAGCCTCCAGTCAATTATAAACCGATAACCTCATCGTGGTTTTTTCAGAATTAAGCAGTCAAAAATAAAAACTGCTGTCAGGTATGAACTCACAGGTGGTAACTGTCTCAGCAAACCTGTGAGTTACATTAAAATGCTGAGGTATTTTATTTTGCTGTCTTTGTTTAGCGGTAAATTGAGATGAGGAATGAAATTTCAGCGTGCACAGGCACACTTTTTAAAGCCGTCTGAAAGAGATGAGCAAGGTGTTTTGTACGTAAGTCTGACCTTCACAAAATTGTCTTGAAGCTTGCGTATTTCTAATGCATTCCCTTTGATATAATTGCCAAAAGCTATCAATTATTACACTTTTGAATTAGCAAACCAAATGAAATTACAGCAGCTAAATAAAGATAGAAATGTAATGAGTTTTGCATGATAATCAAATACCAGTGCCATGTTTCAAAATGTGTTGTGTATAATCTGAGAATGTCAAACTTGAGACATCCAGTAATGCTATATGAACTTCTGGGGACAGGACTCTTGCAGATGTGACCAAGGATGGGAAGATGGACCGTCTGGAGTTCTCCATCGCCATGAAATTGATCAAGCTGAAGCTGCAGGGCCAGAACCTGCCCTCCTCCCTGCCCATCGTCATGAAGCAGCCACCTGCACCATCACTGGCTCCAGCCTCGTCAGGTTTCAGTACGCCGCTGCATCTCCATACAGCACAAGGGAGGAGGGCAGAAGGAAGCACTCGATTATAAGGGCCATTGTTGAGCTACCATTATTAATATATTAATGATCTGTTACATAGGTGTTGTTCCTATTCAGAGTGACTTTAAGCCCTTTAAACCCATTTATACATATATAGTAACATAGGGTGACAATGTTGTTCTAGACTACTGCAGCAATAGTGAGAGGTGGCAATGGGGGTAGGTCCTTAACCACTATGTCACCTGTTCAGGTAGCTTTGATGGAAGCAATGATACCTTTTTTAATAGTACTTAGTGAAGAAGCAAGTCTTTAATGTTGTGTCTTTATTACCAAATTGTCAGTACAAAAATATGGAACATGCATATATTGCCATATTTTAAATGTACATGGATTTTTACTGTTTTGTCACATTGTGACTAATTAAAAACACAGAATGTCAGGTCACATTTTTCCCATTGGATGTGATTGTGTTTTAGAACATTGTGAAATTGTGTGTTCAACACTGAAACTAGGGTAGTTGGATGGATTAGATTTGGAGTTCAGCCCATTTAATGTGACGCACATGGATGCAGTTGAAGATAGAATTGGATAGAACTGAGTTATGTCCAACTCATACTTAAGTACAGGAATTAAATGGCAGCTGCCTGGAAGGAGGAAAGGACTAATATTTAAGCTCATCAATGAATCAGCCAATGCTGTTTAGTCACTAACTGTGTGAAAAATAATTTTCTAGTTATACAAGTGGGTCAATCTGCTTTTCGGATGTGTGCATGGAAAAAGTATGACTACTTTTTTCTAGGGATTTTATTTTGGGTTAGAACTGGAAGTGATACAAAAGTGTTGTGATTGCTTTCTGTCCTTTTTTGTATTTAAATGGACAAATATCTTTACACCTCTCTAGTTGTGTGTCCCATGCTCTGATATAAAATTAAATGTATTTAATTGACCTGTTTAGGCATAGTTGGATCTATACCCAATCCTTCCATGATGCCCAGTGTACCCATGATGACGTCTGTGCCGCTGGCCACCTCGATGACCCCTATGGCTCAGATGAGTACAATGCCTCCCCTGATTCCTCTGAATGTGCTGCCCTCGCTCAGTCCAGCAGCTCTGCCCAATGGTATTCTCCAGCCTTCTGCTGCTCTTGCACCAAGTAAGTTGGCAAAGGGCATGAGTAACACCTATAGTTCAATTTAGTTCGCAATGCCTCAGTTATCCCGCACTGTCTGAGTCAAATAAAATAGTGTAGAGGTGAAAGCTAAATAGTAATAACACATGATGTATCACCAAACTGTTCAGTAGTTCCCTTAAAGTTGTTCTTTCCCTCCTTTCAGCTCTCTCTGTCACCAGTGCAGATTCACGTTCTTTTCAAGCATAGAAAAGGGTCAGATTTATTACCTTTGAACTTATTCAGTTTAGTACATTTATGTGCATTTCAACATGTGGATTGTGTATGGAATCATGTCTGTAGAGTGTTATATATCACCAAGGGTTTATTATCTTTAAACTTAATTTAGTATACTTTGTGTGTGTGTGTGTGTGTGTGTGTACAGCGTTATATTTCACTTTGATTACCTTTAAAATTGCTGAATTTATTACATTAGTGAGTGGGTGAAATCCCATCACCCATCTCTGTGCTTGTATATGTGTGTCAGTGTGTGTGTAGAACATTATGCATCGCCAAACTTTATTACCTTTAAACTTGTTCAAGGGATTACCTTTATCTGCAATCAGTTTTTTCAGTGTACATGGGACTACAGATTCACATGTGCATGTCCCCTTTCTTGCTCTTCAAATTTTCAGCCTGTGCAAGACTTCAGTGCCATCAAGATGTTTGTTTATAGCTTTCTCCTCCAATAGTGTGTTTTTACTCATCCAGGTCTCCAAAAGTCCAACTCCTTCTCTTCCTCTCCTCTGGGATTGAACAATGCAGACATGACCAAGGCACAGTCTCTGTTGGATATTGGGTCAAGCAGGTGCATTTTCTTGTCATTCCTGCATTTAGGCATCAGCTGATATTGTTTATTTAAGCAGCAGGCATGAAGTCATAAATGGATTTTAATCATTCATTTAAAATTGTCCCTCTTTCATCTGTAGCTCCAACTCGTCCTCCTCCAACTCTCCAGTAAACAGCTCTCCGAAAGGGGGCTTTTCCGACTGGGCTGTGCCGCACTCATCTCGGCTCAAATATCGACAGCAGTTCAACAGCCTTGACAAACAGATGACTGGCTACCTCACTGGTGGTTACCATTATAATCAATTCAGGCTAAATTTTGATCTGAATCGGCACTTAGCACTGACTGTTGCTCAATTTTTAATATGGTTTGTAGGTCCTCAAGTCAGGAATGTGCTTACAGCATCACAGCTCACTCAGACACAGCTAGCCAACATCTGGTAGGTATATCTGTACTTTCAGAAGTATGAAAAAATGTATTTGAAAATCATAATGTAATTTTTTAGGCAAGATGTCATCCTGTATTTGTCATGCATGGCTTGAACATGTAGTTAAATAGTTAATTAATCTCTCCTTTCACAATGCTTTAAATAGGCTGAATTAATGTCTCAAGTACCCTCTGAATAATGCAGTCAGATTCTGGATCTATAATCATCTAATCGCCAAAGGCTCCAATTTTCTGTAGCCTTTTTTACATGTTAATTTTCACTTAAAGGCTCACTTACAGCTAGGAAGTTTGTCTTTGTGGCCTTGCTAGTTGCCACAGAATTCCAAATGATCTGTGTCCTTTCCCTAGGAACCTGGCAGATGTGGATAAGGATGGGAAGCTGAAGGCAGAGGAGTTTATCCTGGCTATGCATCTGGTAGATATGGCCAAAACAGGTCAACCGCTTCCCCTGAGCTTGCCTGTGGACCTGGTGCCACCTTCCTTCAGGTATAACATCTTTGCTAATCTGTAAAAACTATACACTACACTACTGAGTTTTCTGAAGCTGTCATCTCATGAATAGGGACTTGTCCTGGAAGCAAAAACCTTGGTTTTCTCTTCTTAAAAATATCAGTATCAATGTTCTTTAAAATTTAGTAATGGTTCAGTTATTAAAAATTAGTTTAAAGCCTTAGCTTTAATAAACTGAATCAAATAGAATTGATTGATGCTGTAGAAAAGTTATCCATTATAATCTATGATAAACAGTCTTTCTCAAGCCTGTGGTCAAATTTGTAGTTTATTTATCATGGACCAAAATAGTCATGTTTTAAATGATGTACCTTCTTTTATTTTTATGCTTTGTTTAGGAGTGGGATTTTAGGCAGTCTGATGAATGGAACAATCCCTTCCATCTATGTAGGAACCTCTGAGGATCTTGAGGCTCAGCCACCGCAGAAAGTTAAGAATATTGGTAATCTTATACTTTGGATGCATTACACAATCAGAGCTCTGAAGTGCAAAAGCAAAAGTGCCTTTTACAGAGCAAGTATCATAAGCCAGAGTGTTTAAACAGTCTTCTTTATGAGTGGAGTAAGGTTGTTCCAAGATTTTTAATATTTTGAGTTTATAAACATTAAGAGTTCCATATTCACTGACTCCATAGTGGCACAAAGAGCTTCTTGTCTGAGGAATGTAGTAGTTATATATTTCCGGTTCTGACACCTATGCACTTCCAAAAACAGGATACTGAGCCCTGTCCACTGATTGTTTTTTTTTTTTCTTGGTGTAGTAACGTTTGAGGACAAGCGTAAGGAGAACTTTGACAGGGGTAATGTGGAGCTGGAGAAGCGGCGTCAGGCTCTACAAGAGCAGCAGCGGCGAGAAGAGGAGCGGTTGACCCAGAAGGCCCGTGAGGAGCAGGAGCGCCGCGAGCAGGAGGCACGCGAGTTGGAACGGAGGAGGCAGCTGGAACAGGAGCGCCGCCTAGAACGCCAGCGTGAGATTGAGAGGCAGAAGGAGGAAGAGCGGAGGAGGGAGCTGGAGCGCAAAGAGGTGAGACGGGGTTCTAAAACCTCATAAGGTCAACTGCAGGAAGGATTATTTTATAATTAGAAAAAGGGTCACCTTGGGCATGTTTAGTTTCTCAGACATTCAGTGTCCTGAGGAAAGGCTAAACTGAGGAAAAGCTTATCCACCAACAATAGTCCCCACCAAGTTCTGTATATAGCATATACAGAATCACAGTCAGGGTGTTGTGCGTTATGCAGTAAATCACAATGCATTAAAGAGGTGAATTCAGATCACAAGTTCTTAAAACTTAGAGATCCAACAACTACTTTTTAGATCACTCTTGCTTTAGATGTTCAAATGAGGAAGTAAGGTCATAACTAGCATACTATACTTTGCTCACCTTGCCAAAGTGCCTCTTCCCATTAGTTGTCAATATGGACAACTGACACGATCATCACTGGCAAAAAAACAGCTGATAACAGTCAGTATTTACTGTCCCATACACTCAGAAAGGGACATCTTCCTCTTCCTCGTGGTCAACACAACCAGTCATTTCAAAGCTCATTTCTTAAGTTAAAAACTATAGTGACGATCCCTGAAAGTACAATAGCGGAGCTCAGGAAGCCCTATAACGTGACAGTAGGCCCCGATGACTGTATACGGCAGCCCATTGATGGGGTCACACATATTTTACACTGGTTATGTTGTAGAATTTTGTGTAACATCTAAACTCTAATGTGTCAAGAGAACTTTAAAACATTAACTGACATCATTAAGAAAACATATTAAAAAGCAAAACATAATTTCTGCAGCCGTGAACATGTCAGTGTAATTTCTGAAAGAGAAAAAATAGGAAATGGATTTGTTAAGATGTCAAAAAGAGAAATGTAAGTATTTACATAAGGAAAACAAATGTAGGCTACATGCATGAAAACCAAGAGAGTTTTGGTAAGTGTTAGACAAAGGAATACTTTTATTAGATGTTGAAGACACTAAGCATTCAGAATGTCCCTCTTTCTATGTTACTGACATGGACAACTGATACAATCCTCAGTGGCAGAAACATTTAACAGCTGTCAGTATTTACTGTTATTTTGGGGTACTACTCCTCTTCCTCTTGGTCAGCGCAATCGATCACTTTCAAAGCTCATTTCTCAAAGAGTTCAGGAAGCCGTATAATGTGGGAAAAGGTCCTGTTGACAGTTGACTCCAAGGATGCAGTTCACTGTTAAGCTCATACTTGTATGCAACACAGAATTGCATTTAGTTTTATCAGATAAACCAGGAACACACTATGAAGAAAAATGTAATGTAATTTCATCTTGTGTCTTGCCAC
The DNA here is from genome assembly GCA_900497675.1 of Arapaima gigas. Lineage (NCBI taxonomy): Eukaryota > Metazoa > Chordata > Actinopteri > Osteoglossiformes > Osteoglossidae > Arapaima > Arapaima gigas. The sequence continues at coordinate 91,102 of UFQX01001007.1, forward strand.
ATGTGCAGAAATTTCATTCGTTCATTATGGATCGCTGCTTGTCCTAATGCTGGATGACAGTTGTCCAGAACCTATTCCAGAAGCATAGTGGGGTAGCAGCATAGCTGGATGCCAGTCCATCACTGGGCAATGACATGCACAGAGGTCAATTTAAAGCCAGCAGTTCAGCTGAAGCACGTTTCTGCACTGTGTGAGAAAACTGAAACACATTAAGAAACATTAACAAATACAGAGCAAACATGAAAGCTTAATACTTCCTGATCCAGATGTAAACCTGCATCCAAACACAGAGCCTGGGCATACTGTGCTGTCTGCTATATCACTGTGCTACTTTAACACTGTTGAGTATATCGATATAGATTTATTTCAAAATGTATAGAAGCAGCAGTCAACACACACACAGCCATCTGTTGTCACTGGTGGAGAGCCATTTGGCTGTTTTGATACATGAACCTTGGTTGCCTGCTGCTGTACCCTGACAGGCTGCCAAACAGGAGCTGGAGCGCCAGAGGAGACAGGAATGGGAGCAGAGGAGACGGCAGGAGCTACTGACCCGCAGGAACCAGGAGCAGGAGGACATTGTGCGACTGAAGGCTAAGAAGAAGAGCCTGGAGATGGAACTTGAGGCTGTGGTCAGGATCTCATTCCACTTTCACTTTGTACAAAATACCATTTTATCATTATGATTTGATTTTACTTGTGCATGCTTGAAATGTACTGTGAGTGGATCTTTTAATTGCTAAAATTTGTGAGTGTCCAACATATCTGAAGTAATAATACACAGTCCCTATTGTATTATGCTAGATATGGGAATCCTTATGGGATTTCTTTCACTCTAGAAGGTCTACACAGAAACATCTCTCTCTCTCTCTCTCTCTCTCTCTATATATATATATATATATATATATATATATATACACACACACACACACACACACACACACACACACACACATATATATACATATATGTATATACATATATATATATGTATATACATATATATATACATATATGTGTGTGTGTGTGTGTATATATATATATCCATATATATATATACACACACACACATACATATATAGAGTATATATAAAGTATATATACAGTACTGTGCAAAAGTCTTAGGCATCTGTGGGAAAAATGCTATCAAGCGAGGATGGTTCCAAAAATAATGCCATGAATACTTATTAATCAATAAACCTTCTAAAAAGTTGCAGTAGACAAAAAAAAACCTCAATCAAATCAATATTTGGTGGGACCACCCTTTGCCTTTAAAACAGCATCAATTCTCTTATGCAAACTTGCATGCAGTTTAAGGTAGAGGTTGGTAGGTTCTTCCAAACATTTTGAGGAACTGGCCACAGTTCTTCTGCAGACTTTGACTGTCTCTGCATGTCCTCCCAGACTGACTTGATCATGTTGAGATCAGGGCTCTGTGGGGACCATACCGTCTGTTGCAGGATTCCTTCTTTTTGCTGAAGATAGTTGTGTATGACTGAGATTGAGTGTTTGAGGTCATTCTCAGGCTGCAGAATGAATTGGGACCAATCAGAAACCTCCCTGATGGTAGATAAGAATCTACCTGTACTTCTCAGCACACATTGAAGTTGTATGCCTAAGACTTTTGCACAGTACTGTGTATATTTTTTTTTGAAAACAGACTATATATTTAGTTTATTTTCACACTTTCTTCCGGACTCATTGTTGCAGGGTGATAAACACAAGCAAATCTCTGATCGCCTGCGGGAAGCTGTGAGCAAGAAGAAGATTCAGAAGTCTGAGTTGGACCTGGTCAACCAAAAGCGCGAGTGCCACATCCTGGAGATCGACACTCTGCAGAAGCAGTTTGAGGTGAGTTCTCACCTCCTTTTCACACATGTATGAGCTAGGACAGTGATAAGGGCTTCTAAACCTGGCACTGATACAGTACAACCTGGTATAGAATAAAACATACATATAGGGAAGCGACTGTCGAGTCACTTTGTATATAGGGGATATGCAGTTTCTTTTTTGGGACAACAGATTGCATTATTATTGTGTACTGTATTTTAGGTGCAGTTGAACATAGGGACATATCATTCCTGCCTTCATTGTTTATAGCTTCTGTCACAGAGTTGAACAGTGATTTTGTTCACATTTTTTACTTTTTAAATTTAGGACTACCAAAAGAAACTCTCTCAGCTAGTTCCAGAACATCAAAAGCTGAAGGAGAAACTGAATGACTTGGGCTTCGGCAACTTGCCCAGTAAGGTTAAATCTCCTCACCTTCTGTGAAATGCACATCATATGTTACTTCAGAGAAAAGGGTCTACTAACTGAATAAATGCATATCTAAGGCAATTATTTTCCCAAATGATGTGTGTCCTTTCATTACATGTTGTGGTATTTCTATTGTGAGGAGGAAATATTAAATACAATATTATTGTTGTCAGTGTCTATGACCTCAGTATTGATTTTACTAATAGTAGTAGTAGTAGTGCTGGTGGTACATAACCCTAATGCAGTATCTTGGGAAGTTGGGCACAGTATTTGATAATATGTCACATATATGGTGTCTTGGTCAGATATTCTTCAGTGTTTACTGAATATTTGGTTCTATATCACATGTGCCCTTGAACAGATTCCACACTGACTACATTGAAAAATAGTGTAAAAGAAAAAGACCTGACATGTCGGAAGCTGAAGGAGCAACTGGACGCTCTGGAAAAGGAGACGTCGGCAAAGCTTTCTGAGATGGATGAGTACAACAAGACCCTCAAGGTGAGTTGTCCACAAAGGAACAAATGGGGGTGATGCACCTGCAGCGGTGCATTTACACAGGTTGCTATTTAAAGTAATAATGCAATGCTTTAAAAAATGGATATTTCAAAATCTTTTAACTGCAGTGGTGTGAACAGTATTTTTCACAGTGCAGTTGTTTTAGCAGCCTCTTATTAATGGTATCTATTCGTTGTTTCCACATCAGTGAGCAGGGGCTGAATATATTTTCTCTCCTGGCTTTATAATCCATAAGAAATGAATTTCTGCCCATTAAGTACTAGAAACATTATCTGAAGGGCTTCCATTTATGGGGAAAAAATGTATTAGGTATAAAATAATGGAACTGAATATATAAGTATGCACTTCATATGTGTACTGAAAGGTGTGACCTTTTCCCCTACAAATAGATTTCGAAGGGTAGCAACATTTAACCAGACTGTGCCAGTGGCTTGGTTTAATATTGCTTTGCAGCCACTGAAATATAAAAGCTATGTAGGTCGTATAACAAAGCTGTCTGACCTGAAATTCTGCCTGTAAACTGTTGCGAAGTCTGGGGACTTTAGGTTCTTTTCCTTCAAGGCTTAACTGCAGGCAAGCGCAGAGTAGCCAAGTGAACTGGAGAGTAACGCTTGTGGAATTTGCTGAAAATGATGCATTAATTCTACCTACTAAATGTGTCTCTCTTAATTGACATGTCTTTTTAACACACTGCACTTTCCCTTTATTCCCTATCCGTCTGTATGTCTGTTCCTCTCTCTCCCTCTCTGCCTCCCTTGCATCCCCTGCAGTCTGACGATATGGATGACTGTGTGCTACAAGGTCTCCTCTCTTTGCTCGGCTGTCTTAGCAATCTCTTCTTGCTCATTAAGGTCATTTTCATTTGCTTTCCTTTCATTTACCCACCACACAACTCCCAACAGTTCAGTGCCATTAGCCCAGGGCTGGGATTTTGGGTTTTAAGCCCATCGCTCATATCTTGTTTTTGTATGAACTTTAATAAAATGTCTGAAACTACCCTTTTTCCCTCTGCTATCTCCTAAAAAATGTCTAGTTATTAAAGAATTTCTGTTTATGTCCAGAATTTCTAGTTATGTTACTTTATCCCTTGCTATCTAGCACTCAGAAAAAATACTGTTTTTCTCCATCATCACATTCATGCAATGTTCTGTTTAGCAATAAATAAAAGCAAAACCAAGGTAAAGTATTATTTTTATCTTTGTTTACATCTTTTAGCAATAGTAGTTATAATCATGAAGAATTTCAGAGATTTTGTAAGAAACCTCAGTTTGGTGGTTCAGTCATATTTATTATGTTCAGTTCAGTTTCCAAGTGACTGTACACCAAATAGTCTCTTATGTTCAATAAATTTTAAACTTTTCAAGCATATTGTACAGAATGCACAAAGATGCAGTTTTTCCAGGAGGCAGGGATGTAGTTAAAAGGTCACACATGCACTCACAGCCAGGAATGCAAAAGCCTCAAAAAACACATTTTTAGGCCACCCAGCTTTTTGTCTCTAAAGTTGGACCATCGATGCAGTGGCAGGCAGCAGATCAGCACCACTGACATCTGGAGAACCGTGGTGATGTTGTGCACTTCAGCAGCCATCCACATAGAGACCCCTGCTGAAGACTTTCCTCTTCCCACCTTAGGAGCTCCGTGAGAGCCAGAGGAAGCAGCAGCTAGCCCTAGACAAGCTCCACGGGATAAAGGAGGAGAAGCTTTGCGAGCTGCAGAGACGCAGACAGCAGAATTTTGAGAAGAAGAAAGAAGAGGAACAGGCCATCAGGTGATTGATATTTACTCATTTAGCAGAGTAACTTTTTTTTCTGGGGTTATACTTTTCGGTATAAAATATTAGGATTTCTCTGTTGGTGCTTATTGGTTGCTTAACATTTTTGACATTGGTACTAATGTAATGTTAGTTGCCCAAAAATATGTATGCATTTAAAAGTTACAAATGGTCAATATTTCTCTACTTGCAGAAATACTACTTTACATTATTGTGCTGACATTGCAATCTGGAATACAATCCAGAAAGGGTTCCAGCTGTTAAATTTTCACTCTGTCTGTAATTTTTAATCGTGTTCTTACATTTTATTGCTCTCTTTGACACAGACAAGCTAAGTTGGAGAAGGAACGCCAGTGGCAGGAGAAGCTCCAGCAGGATGAGGAGGCACGTCGGCGGCGCCTGCAGGAGGAACGGGAGGTGAAGCTCAGGGCAGAGGAGGCGCGTGAAGCCCTTGATCACCTGCAAGTGGCCAAGGAGCAGGAGGTGGGAGAGAACTGGGCCTTTGGCAAAGAAGCTGAGAGAACAGAGGAACCGAGGTGGCAAAATCAGCACAGTGAATCTTTGGCCAGGCAGGGGGAGGAGGTGGTGAATCAGCAGACCCCCGTGAAGACTGAGATTCCAGCTGATCAGCAGGGTACAGATCAGACATTTTTTGCCACAAGCACATGAAAAAGCATTATGATACAGGATACTGTCAACCATTTCAATAAATTTTGCAGTCTGTTAAAATATATAAAAATGCCAGTACACTTGCATTCGGGTAATATGTTTTATTGCTAGTGAGCTTAATGCAATTTATGCATTATGAATGAGTGCAGTTATTACATATGGATACATGAAGGTATTCATAAACAGTGGAGCTAATGTGATATTTATACACAGAATTAATTGTCATTGTAGATACCTTCCATTCCATCACTGCATCACATGGGAATTCTGGAACCTTGATCACCTACAGAGCCCTCTACCCCTTCAGAGCAAGGAATGAAGATGAGCTGACTTTTGAGGCAGATGACCTTATTGAGGTAAACATCACACAACCCTGTATGCTGAAGCAGATTGAACATTAAACAAAACAGATGGTAAAGGTAGAGATTCTGGATCTTCAGTGCCCTCCTGCTGTTCTGTGCACTTCTGAACCAGGATTGCAGAGTCTTTGTCCCCAAACATCGGAACCCTTGAGATTTTCAGATGCGTATTAATTAGAAGCTAATTTTACACCAGAAACACAAGGTGCGGTGACTTATTTTCCCTGACTCCCCTAGGTGAACGAAGGAACAGCAGGTGAACCAGGCTGGCTATATGGCAGCCTCTGCGGGGAGTCAGGTTGGTTCCCGGAGACCTATGCGGAGAAGCAAAACAGACCCTCAGTCCTGACCATCATCAGACGAGCCCCACCGCCCCCGCCCACTTCATCTGTGTGAGTCCATCCTGTCTATGCTCCGCTGCTCCATGTCTTCAGCTACATTGTTTGTGGATATTCCTCTACTTTTAGGTTCCTGTTCAAATTTTGCTACATCAGCATTGATGTGTAGCACTGCAGTCTTATTGACAAGAAGGACATGTAGGAGAAAAGTGGCACATTTACTGTTCTTGGTAGCTAATCAGAAAAATTAATTTGATGCGACTTTAATAAACTCATAAGTTAGCTGGATATTTTTACTCATGCACTCTGTTCAGGTTGTTTGCCTCCCTCTAGGATATAACAGGCCCCTTGCTGAGACTTATTCCAATAACCTCTGAATCATAAGCTCACATGCTGACACACCTTGAACTGCATGTTACATTTATAGTGTTGTACATCTTGTGCTTCAAACATGTCCTTCACATCCAGCAGCTTCGTGGCAGAGGTTGAAACCTCCCCTGAGGACAGTGATGTGCCTGTGCAACAGAACTCAGCCTTCAGCCCTACTCACATGCCTGGTCACGCAGACCAGAGACAGGTGAGTGCATTCAGATGCATGGTCCATCTCTACCCCATTATTATAGCACGGTCTTGTAGCACAAAACTGAAATCAGTCAAAAGGGCCCAATAGGGTTATGGGAACATACTGATAAAAAGAAGACCAAAGTAGGACATCTTCAACTGATACCGGTACTTTTTTATGACTGTAATGTGATGTTGCAAGTTGTACTTTCAAGTCTTTTTGAGCAGTTGTCCTCTGAGCTGCTTTAGATTGTCATATTAAAGAACAGTCACATCTATAACACTTTTGCACATCACATTTAAAAATGCAGCGGTTGGATTTCACTGAGGTGTTAACTGAATAATAAATTAATTAGCTTCTGCCTAATTACTTCATTAATTTAATTGTTATATTGTAATCACTGATTATAATGCTCTAATTAATCTGGATTGTGATCCTCTTCTCATTTTTGACAAGCAGAAGTCACCAGGAAAAAACATAAACTCAACACCAGCTTTTAATAAGGACTTAAAAAGAATGACTGTATAGTGTGTAATGAAATATTTAATCCCGATATCAGTGAAATCAGTTCAAATGTAGTGCTTTTGTAAAAACTGACTGACACAGTGGGTCTAGTGTAAATGAGGAATCCTGCCTATTACTGAAAATGATGTACAGTAGCTCTTACAATCATGCATCTGTATGGTACATGGACATTGAGTACCATACAGATATATGTCAATGACAATTTTTGTTTTTTTTTGGTTGCATCTGTTGCAATGCATTAATTAAATAGAATAATAAATTGGATGATAAAAATTGACCTTGCTATACATTTTGCCCAAGCCATCTATATCCAGGAAGGTCTACAGAGAAAATGTAAGAGAGGACAAGTAATGAATTCCAGTAGTTTAAATAAGGTTTATCTTCCAATAAGCCTTTGCTGTGGCTTGTGTATTATTGACGGAGTTTGTTTTTTTTCTGATTCTCAGGTGGATGGTGTCCTTCAGGCCCAGGCTCTGTGCTCTTGGACAGCCAAGACAGAGAACCACCTAAATTTCTCCAAGGATGATGTGATCACAGTGCTGGAGGAGCAGGATAACTGGTATCTTGGAGAGCTGGATGGAGTCCAAGGCTGGTTCCCCAAAAGCTATGTTGCACTACTACCTGGAGAAGATGCGAACTCAGAGTAAAACATGACTTTTCTCACTAATCTCTGAGTCATGCTGTGATAGTCATTGGAGATTTGTTCAGTGTCGCTGATCACACTTTTCTGCAGAAACATGGAAAACATCAGAAATTATAAGAAAAAAAGGAGGGCTGTGCGCTCTTAAGAGCTGTACGTTTATTTGGCCATAACTTGGCTCATGATGGGGTTTTTAGTACAATATCACAATAGTCGGTTTGGCCAGCCAACTACAGTCAGATGGTCACAAACCAGCATAATCCGGTGTCTTCTACTGACTTTCTGTCCATTGTGTATTCACAGGTAGCCACATTTCTGTATGTTGAGAAGTTTTGCATAAAAATAATCATGCAAAAATAATCATTCATAATATTCATTGCATAAAACGTGGAAATTACTACAAACTATTCATTAATGAAACTTTTTTCTTTTCTTAGTTTCACATATCCCTCTGTAGACGGAAGTGACGCCACAGAATACTCTCAGCTAGAAGGTACGAAGTTGCTCTTAAAATCTGAAAACTGCAAACACAGAATGCTGCGATGTGATACATGGATTATGTTTTATGACAGTGTTGGGACTTATGATTATAGCAAAAAATTACTGATGGAAAAGATAACCATATACTGTATCTGGTCATGCACTCATTGTTTATATTCCATTATCATCTTGTCTACCTGCATAAGATGACATTGTGTAAGAAAACATCATTTAATTCTGTCATCCTCCTTTGTGTCAAGAATTAATGTTCTTAGATGCAAATGCAGGACTTTAGGAATGAATTAAGTGAACTTTTTGGCAAACAATATTTGCAGTATTTTTCATCAACATCTTGTTTTTTCCTTCTCTAATTTTACATGAATGAGTCTGTAAGTTAATCCATATTAACATTTTTTATAAAGTACCTCAGATAGCCTTTGGGATGAGCTGGTTCATAACCATCTACCATGTTCAACCAGAGTATGTGGCCCTGTACACCTATGAGAGCCCAGAGCCAGGAGATCTGACGTTCAGCCAGGGGGACACCGTCCTGGTGACGGAGCGGGAGGGCGAGTGGTGGCGAGGCTGCATCGGAGACAGGGCTGGCGTCTTTCCCTCCAACTATGTCAAGCCCAAAGAGACTGACGTAAATATGGCACTGTGTTGTGTACCACTGAGAAAACATGTAATGAGGGTGCATTTGTCATCGTTTCCTATGGGAATGGAATCATTTTTTTCTTGTTCTTATTTGTTTGAGATTATACATACAGCAAAAGAAAGCCTTAAGTAAATACCGTCAAAACAGAAAAATCAAACAGAATGCAGCCTGTGCTGTGAACCCTCCACTGCCCAGTTTTGATAATGTTTTCTATTTTTAGGCCTCCAACAATAATGGAAGGCCGGGTCTTTCTGGAAAGAAGCCAGGTAAGCGCTTATATGACATGTCAATCATAACACTGAAAGAAATATGAGACCACTATGTGCTGTGTGTGGTGCTATTTCTCCCACCTCTCTGAGCTTTGTCATAGAGCCCAAATTTTATTATTTAAGTAACTTTTTTTAGTTTAATGCACTTTACTACACAAAAACCCAGCTTATAGTAAGAATTACCTATGTGCTAAATTTCAAGTCTGTGACCTGAAAAACAAAGCTGTCCATAAAGAACAAACAGACAAAGTCACACAAACAGAGACTGAGCTTTATAGATATAGAGGTGTATTATGCTACTGTTCTTGAAGCCATACAATATACTGCTAACAGTCATAGACCGAAGTCATACTGTTGCAGCACCTCTACTGCTGCGATGATACAATGCTTCACATCTCTAGCTAACATTGCTGGTAGCTATATATTGTGCTTGTGGCAGGTCAGTATTTGGTTATTTTTTGGGATCCTGGGCATGACTGCTGATTTGATCATCATCCACCTGGTTCATTTTGCAGAGATCGCCCAGGTGTCAGCGGCCTATTCAGCAACGGGGATGGAACAGCTGAACCTGGCGCCAGGGCAGCTAATTCTGATCCTCAGCAAAAACCCCACTGGCTGGTGGCTGGGTGAACTGCAGGTTCGTGTAGCCTGTTGGATCTAGAGAAGTAGGGATGCGATGGAGTAGATGTGAAATTATGATGAGTTGTTGCTGTCTGACTTTTTATTCCCTTTCCAGGCCAGAGGTAAAAAGCGCCAAAAGGGCTGGTTCCCTGCTTCTCATGTTAAACTTCTGGGTTCCAGTAGTGGAAAGTCCACACCAGCACCTGTTGCACGTAAGAGCACCTCATGGATGCCAGTTTCTTGCAATAACTTGTCTGCATCCCTCCTCTTAATCTGATATCCTCTGTCCCACAGTCTGCCAGGTCATTTCTATGTATGACTACAATGCAGTCAATGAGGATGAGATAAGCTTCAGCAAGGGTCAGCTGATCAACGTACTGGACAAAAGCAACCCAGACTGGTGGAGAGGAGAAATCAATGGTGTTACGGGTCTCTTTCCCACCAACTACGTTAAGATGACCACCGCCGAATCCGATCCCAGCAAGCAATGTAAGTACTGGTAAACAACAACTCAGAATTTGGCAAGAAACTTTCTTCACGCTTTTGTGCACACGAATCTCACCTTGCAGAAGTGTCCAGTTTTAGGTCAACAAGGAAAAAGAGGAGACTTAAAGTACTGCATAATTAGTACACAGATTAGTTTATTGCAGCCCCTGCTTTTATGAAAGTAATGCATTCTTGAAAAACTTCATAAACCAAAGATATAAATCTCATGATAACAGGTCTTGACATAAGTACTCTTACATGGCGTATCAAACTCACTTAGCATCACAAGACACACAACACCCCACAGTATTCACACATGAAACTATGTAGACACATATACAACAGCAGGCCCTGATGGGAAAGCCACGCTCCTTCCCCATCATCCTTTGCAGCGTACTGTATGCGTTGTTTCGGTTACGTTTAGTAAGTATTTTGGTCTATTGTACTAAGTCTCTGTTTTGTTAATTATGGTTTAGTAACTGAAGTGGGTTATTTTATTTGTTTATTTATAATATTTGGTTTCCTACTCTCCCCAATATGGCTTTTTTTACCTTTGGTGTCCTTGTTGTGTTTGTCTGTTCATGGGCTAAGTAAAGGTTTGTGTTTGCACTGTGCTTTGTGGTATGAGACTAAAAGGTACATGTGAGCATAAACTAGGACAGATGTTTGTGCGCAAACTTTGATTTGGATTTTTGTTACTGTGCAGGAAAAGTTCCCAAACTACAATGGTGAAAACGGGGCTGTTTGTTTCAGTGACATTTTGTAAATTGACTAGAAATGACTAGTAAAGCATGCCACTTCCTAAAAAGAGGTAATATACAGTAGCTCATTGATCTATACAGTGCATTTAGAATTAAATATTACATTTGTTTATTGTGTTAAGACACAAATGCACTCATCCAACCAGCTGAACTAAGTTGAACTGGTTTAATTTTTTTACAAAAATGGAGACATCTGTCCTGCTTTCTCACTAAAAAAGTCTGTTGCATGATTATGGTAACATTGTAGTTGATACATAACAAGGAGCCTAGCAATGTTTTTTTTTGTTGTTTTAAGTAATCTTGTAGAGTTCTAATTCATGAGCTTGTTGCCTTTATTAATTTCCTCTCTCTCTGTCCATCCATCCATCCATCCATTCATCCACTCTTCTAATTCATCATCCATGTTACTCACAATGCTTTTATTCATTCACTTTCTCTTTACCTCTGTTCCCATCATTTGTTTCTCTGTAGGCTGGTAGGGTTTCCTCCTCTGCGTCTCCCAGAGACCCACTATCATGATAGGCTGCAGGACACCGCCGGGGTCCCGCTCTTTCCCACCACTCCCGAGTGTCCCCAGTGACAGTCCGAATCAGCCGATGGATAGGGGTTCCGGGCTCTATAATTCACATAAGCCTGCATTGTCCTGCTTTGACTGGCTCTGACGTGTTGCACTAAATGTTTGCTGCCCTCTTCATCCGCACAAGTTCTCTAACCTGATTAGGAGAAGCCAAGAAGATGAAGACAAACATCCAGCTGATGTAGTTAATTTGATTATTTTAAGTTTTTTTTTCATTTCTCAAGACATTGAGTCTTTGTGGCTTTCATTTCTATTAACATGGCCCTCCACAGTATTCTTTTCTTTAAAATTCTTTCCTTTTAACTCCTGAGATGGATGGATTTTATTTCCTTTGTTAAATTTTCCACTTGCTTTATTAACCATGCAACCCCAGTTACACAAAACCCACTGTCTTCATTTGGTTGTGGTTTGACTTGGAGGAAGAAAATACTATTAAAAAGACTTCACCTTTCAGATAATTTATGTGTGGAAAATGTTTAGAATTGTGTTGAAAGATTCCTTGAGAAACACATTTTTTCTTTTGGAACCATCTTTTTATATGTGTAAGTAAATTATTTTAGCTTTAGAAAATGATGATTTAAGAGAACGGCGTTGCTTTGACTTGAATATTTCTAAAGTTAGCCAGACGCATCTTCCAACAACATCAGAACATTACAAAATATATTCAATCATTTATATGTTCCCCTTCCATTATTTGTTTGCATTAATAGGAGGAAATTAAAAATTCCCACCGGATGAAACTGAGCTAAATGAGAACAGGTCTTAATTACAAAACAAATGTATATTATTTTAGCTTTTATATTATTATATTAATTATTGAAAGATGCTTTAAATCAGTAATTTATTAAGCTGTTGAGTCATTAGCACCCTGTGAGCCACTGACATTTAGGGTAGCGTGAAATACATAGTCCTTGTCAGGGTATGTAATGTGTTAAAACCTAAATCAAAGTGAATGTGTCTTAAGTGTAACTAATAAAGGATTATGTTTGGGCAGAACATAACTGTAATCTATAGTGTAACACATTCTGTATCGCAGATAACACAAATGTGAAGTACAGTATTTATATCGGCATCATTTTAGGACCCTAGGGTTCAAGGATTTTGATTTAACTTAAATAATCTGACAAAAATGCTCACTCTACTAACAGTTTTTATGGGTTTATGACATTTTTAAATGCCTATCTGTTCACTTGGTGAATGTGAAAAATTTGAGACCGGGAATGATGTTTGGGTCCCTGTTTGAGTTCTGTTCTACCTCGGTTCATAGTCCACAGGTGCCGTTTTAGAGTCCTAAGCACAGTTGTTAGCGAAGACTTGTTTTAAATATTAAGTTTTTAGCAAATCATACAAGGATTGGAAATATAGGTTGAATCTGTGTGCTTATCAGTTTTTTTTTTTTTTTTTAAATGGAATTCAAACTAAACATAGATCCTGGTGATTGTTCTCCACTGTAGTAGTTGTCACGTATTAACTTAAAGGCTGAGTGGATTTTTTAGATTTTACTATAAAATTAAAAGCCAGTCCTTTGTTAGACCAGCCTGTGAAAAAGGGTTTAGGGAAATGTGAGTTTTCTGAGTGCTGACCCACTGCAACTCAGGAGTCGTCAGAGGGGTGACTACCTGAGTCAAGATTCGTCACCAGGTGAGGATCTGTTTCAAGTGTTTTCCGAATCCCACCAATCACGCATGCTGTGCTTCTGAACCGAGGCAGCCCGACGCCTGCTTCCTCTGCAGCGCAGGACCATAGCCCATGCAGTTCCGCAGTGCCTGTTGTTGTGATGGATACTGTTGTGTAGCGTCACTCCTGCTTCTTGCATGGTGCACAGCCACATGGCCCTTGTCAACCTCAAATCACCGCTGCTTGCTTTTGACCCGCAGGGTGTGCGGATCTGATGAGCCTGGACACCATGAGCCCGATGGAGAGGAAGAGGCAGGGATACATTCATGAACTTATTGAGACAGAGGAGCGTTATGTGGAGGACCTGCAACTGGTTCTGCAGGTACAAGACATCCAAGTGCCTCACCTTTGGGAAGCATTTCCCCGTTAAATTCTTCGTGACTTCTTAGATTTAGACAAGCCCTTTATTTTGTGGGAATTATACTTTGGCTTATTGCACAGTTTCTGTTGGAAATATTGTGTAATGTTTATAGATAGTTATAAATCACTACTGGAAAGAATTATAATAGTGATTAATGAGGAATAACAATTTGCCAGCTGACAGTTAATGCAGCTGTATGGACGTGCAAGGAAATGTCATCATTCACACTGATCGAGCGTGTTTTGTGTTCAGGTCTTTCACAAGCCAATGTCTGAGTCAGGCCGTCTGACCGAGGCGGAGATGGGCATGATCTTCATCAACTGGGACGAGCTCATTGCATCCAATACCGCGCTGCTTAAGTATGTGCTCTACTTTGCCCTCTGCTGAGACACAACACTACTGCAGCTGCAGTATTGGCTCTGGTTGCAAAGATCTCTTTTTTCCATTTACACTAATATAAATACTATCTGGGGGCATTAAAGATAGCGTTTCCTTTAAATTAACGCATATGAACATAAAGATATGCCCCTCCTATATATGTGTAATGCGAAAGGACTCAGTATGTTGTGACATTCCATCAGGGCCCTGCGTGCAAGGAAACAGAGTGGTGGCGAGAAGATGCCCGTGCAGATGATAGGCGACATCCTGGCGACACAGCTGTCACGCATGCAGGCCTACGTTCACTTTTGCAGCTGCCAACTCAACGGCGCTGCCCTGCTGCAGCACAAGACTGACGAGGAACCAGACTTTAAGAACTTCCTCAAGGTGAAGCAGATGGAGGAAAAAATGTCTAGAGAACCGTTCAAGGTTGACTGAGGGAAAAGGGAAAATGGCAGGGCTTGAATTGGTCTTTTACAATGAACTTAACACTGCATTTGCTTGAAAATGTCTCCTCCTATTTAAACTCGGAAATGCTGGTACTAGTAACTAGGTAATATGAGCTGAATTGAAAAAAAAAAACTCCTACTGTACAGCCACCTGTATACAGGAGTTTGTTTTCAGGCCAGTTCAGGGTTAGTACTGCATCTGCTTTGCTCTGGGTTGTGCTAATTTGCAGCTTTTTGTTGCACAGAAAATTGCCACAGATTACCGCTGCAAAGGCATGCCGCTGTCCAGCTTTCTGCTCAAACCCATGCAGAGAATCACCCGCTACCCACTGATCATCAAGAACGTAAGTCACATTCTGACGCCAGCCCTTCCACTCCAGATCATAGCTTTTGTGAAGTGTTGACTGCTGGAAATCATGTATACAACACAGTTGCTGGGTCCAAAAATTTGAAGCCATTCTGAAGGTTCTGATCTGATCAAATGCTTTTCTGTCAGAAGATGCTTCTGTGATATTATGAGCCCCCTCTGATAATTCTTTGTTAACTCGTTTCCTTTAAATCAGTCACTTGACCATTATGTCCATCACCTGGAAGAAGTTCTTCAAAATATATTTGTTTTTATGTGCGCTTCTGCACAGATTTGCACTTCTCAGCCCCAGTCAGGAGAACAGGGCTTCCACTGTCGTCCTTGTCTGAGCTGTTGGTGTCTCTTTACCTGCTTGACAGATACTGGAGAGCACCCCTGAGACAATCATGGACCATGCTCATCTGCGGGAGGCGCTGGAGAGAGCAGAGGAGCTCTGCCTGCAGGTCAACGAGGGGGTCAGGGAGAAAGAGAACTCGGACCGGCTGGAATGGATCCAGACCCATTTACAGTGTGAAGGCATCATCGAGGTGAGCAGAAATAAAGCCCGACGTCCGAGCTGTGGGTGTCAATGTTAGCAGTAAACAACAAGATGGCATTAAAGTCGGCCTGACGTTATGTGGAAGCTGTGATGGATATTAAACAGAAGTAATTAATATGACTGTATATTTAGCATTACAGATTCTTACTTCAGCATGACCGTTACTCAGTTCTAGAGATGTTGGGTTCATTTTGCTAAATTGGGTGTGGATTCTAGAATTCACTTTTTTGTGATTTTTGTTAGAATTTGACCTTCAACTCATTGACCAACTGCCTGGGTCCACGGAAGCTCCTGCACAGTGGGAAGCTGTACAAGTCCAAGAGCAACAAGGAGTTGCATGCTTTCCTGTTCAGTGACTTCCTCCTGTTCACCTACACTGTCAAGCAGTTCTCTTCCTCCGGGTCAGACAAGCTCTTCAGTGCCAGGTCCAACATGCAGTTCAAGATGTACAAGACGGTGAATAAGCCAGTCTTCCCCTCCTCTTCCCACAGTCACTGTATCCCTCACACCTCACCTTGGGTGTTCTTTTACACTCGACCCCCATCACCAACACTTCTACCTTTGTCACACGCTTACGCACCCAAATTGTGTCACGATGGGAGTGTAGCTGCACTGTGTCACAGTCTTCTGTCCCTTCCACCACCCAGCCAGTGTTTCTGAATGAGGTCTTGGTCAAACTGCCTTCAGACCCCTCCAGCGACGAGCCCATTTTCCACATCTCCCACATCGACCGCGTTTACACACTCAGGACTGACAACATCAATGAGAGGTGAGCCAGAGAAGAAAAACAAACAGTTCTCTACAAAATTAATCCAATCTGCAGTAACTGAATACTCGATATTATTATATGAGATGCCAGAAGGGATTTCTGGTTTGAATTGTGTCACAATGCATGCTGTATATGGAGAGCTCTTGCTGCTTTTAGTGTACAGATTTGTTTCTTTATGTGTGCTGCTTTAGGACAGCCTGGGTCCAGAAAATTAAAGTTGCATCAGAAAACTTCATCGACACAGAAAAGAAGAAGCGAGAAAAGCTCTACCAGGGTGAGGTGTTTCCCAAAAGCTTTTCTGTTGTGTACTTTAACGGTCCAAACACCTTGGCAGGGAGTGCAGAGCTGTTCACACCATTCCTCAATTTTTTGTTTAATTTACCAGATGCTGCAGTAATTGTGTTAGATGTTCTTTATGGTGTGAGATTTATTAGCCATTTATACGTATGGTGGTCTCATCATTGTATAATTTGACCTGACCCTTCAGTAGAAGTGTTAGTGCAGTACATTCCGTACTATTCCCTATTTTTCTGGGAGTCGACCAACAAGAAATGGCCCATATTCTCAGGCCTGAGGGAAGAAAGTAGGCCGCCACTCTGGAGGAAAGATGGTATTTCTCCATTTTACAGAGTACCCCTTCATCCATATTTCAGAATGATTTACTGGGTAGCAAAGCACAGCATAGGTGAGCTGAGGTCAGCCAATGGCCAACGGAAGTGTGCAGTTAAATAGGTGGCCAGGGTAGGATCATTCTTAAGGAGACCCAGAGGATTTTTAACCGTCTCCTGGAGACTGGATATTGATCTCCTGAAACTCAGAACCTTCTATACCACAGTGTCCCAACTGCTTGACCTTCTGTCCTGAGTCTTTTACCATAGAATATGGATTCCTTTGCTGCATCTTTTGACCCCTAGCTTGCTACTCTCGTCCACGTATTCACCTCTTTTTCCATTTTCCCAGCCCGATCCGTAAAAACCAGTGGAATCGGACGTCTCCTGGTCACCATCCAGGAGGCTACAGAGCTCAAGTCCAGCAAAGCCAGTGGTAAGATGCAGTAGCACAAATCTGTCATTTCCAAACTGTGATGTTATGCTATGTTGGAGATTTTGGTAAATTCTCATATGAATCAGCTGCATTTCTCAGAGTATTAAAACTTGAACATTTTCCTTTTTTCCCCAGGGAAGTGTAACCCATATTGTGAGGTGACAATGGGAGCACAGTGCTTCACCTCCCGGACTCTCTCAGACACCCTTAACCCCAAGTGGAATTTCAACTGCCAGTTCTTCATCAGTGACTTGTACCAGGATGTCCTGTGCATTGCAATCTTCGAGAAGAACCAGTTTTCCCCTGATGGTCAGTACACTTAAAATGAACTGAAACTCTGTTTTGTGATGAAAAAAGCTTGATTTTTTTTGGGTGTTTGCATGAATGACACGAGTGTTCTCTGAAGCTTCTGCCCTTTCCTCCCCAGACTTCCTGGGCCGTACAGAGCTTCCCGTGGCTACCATCAAGAAAGAGTTTGAGAACAAGGGCCCGTCAAACCGACGACTTCTCCTTCACGAAGTACCGACTGGGGAGTTGATGGTTCGGCTGGATCTGCAGCTCTTTGACCAGAAAGCATGATGGTTTAGGTGGGGCATCACGTGATTTTGTGCTACTACTGTGGACCTGAACTTTTGGATAATTCATGGCTTTCTCTGGTGTAGAAACTGCCTTTGCCAACTGTATTTGTATATGAATGACATGAAATTAGGATGTACTTTATACTTATGAATCTATTTACTCAGTGCAAATATTTAAAGATGCTTGTAAAGTATTAGTATGATGGAATGGAAAAGTGTTTTTAAACTTTACCACTGAGTGTGGTTGTAGGTGTGGGTGTATTGCTGGCTAAACAGAAAGCCTTGACTGAGAATAAGATTGTTTTCTTAAATGTTACTAAAAATAGATTTTAGGGGTTAGGATTAACCCTAAGGAATGTGCTGTAGAAATGCAAGTACCTTTCTGCCTTAATTAACCGTGTATATAAATGTGTAAATAAGTCCACTTCAACTTTTTTATTAGTCTTTTGTAGTTTTTTTTTCCAAGAAAAACTTGCAAAATTAGAAGTTTAGGACTAAGTTTTTCTAAAATGTATGGCTGAAGACTTTTTTCCTTTAGTCTGCCCAGCTGTAGTGTTCTGTAAACCCTGGAGTTTTTTAATGATAATTTATGGAATTGACTGTGACCATTCATTGGTTATATTAGTGTTGGGCTGGTTTTATGTGTGAACTTTGAGTAGATTATGCATTAAAGACAGATTCCTATATTACACATATTACAGAGTGTTATGAAAGAAATGCGTGTTATTCTGTTACCATAATCAGATGTTGATCCGTTATTGTTGCCTTATTACATATCACAGACACTCTTCTGTAATTCATTTTTATTATCTGTTTTTATATTCACTGTAAATTGACTGTCATTTCAAAAATCTTAATCAAATGTAAATTTTGTCTAAAGTTATGTTCCAGGTGTGGGTGAGATTATTTGAATGGTTAAACTTGGATAACCTGGTATTTGCTGCAGAACTGTATTATCAGAAATAAATGTTGCTTTAACATATTTTGTGCATATTATAAAATGAGCCCAGAATTTTGTCTATAAAACATTTAAGGTTTTTGTCTATTTAGTTCATTCAGCTGAGGACACGTGACTAGTGCTTGAATATCCACAGTCTAAGTATTTTTACTGACAACTTTATTAACACCTTATTGTTGTGTACTTTTGTTTCTTTGTGTCTTGTTAACAATCATAAATTGCACACACACACACACACACACACACACACACACACACACGTGTGTGTATTTATACATATATAAGACATCAGATATTCAAGCACTAGTAATGCGTGCCCTCAGGTGAATTCTTATAGATATATAGGCATAAAATGGAACAGTGGAACTTAGATTATTAGATTTAGTCTTTTTTAAAGTTGCCCACAGATTCATTAATGTTTCTTGTCTGTCTTAAGAAAACAATGTTTAGTTGGGTCACAGATGTATGTGAACAACTGTCATCGGGTCCTATTGTCACATTATAGGGCTTCCCAAGCTCCACTGCTGTACTTTTAGGGATTGTTTCTATATTTGTAAACTTAAGAAATGAGCTTCGAAAGTGATCAGTTGTGTTGACCACGAGGAAGAGGATGGTGTCCCTTTCTGAGTGTGAAGATGACAGTAAATACTGACAGCTGTCAGATGTTTGTGTCACTGATGATTGTGTCAGTTGTCCACAGTGGTAACTGACAAGAAGGGACACTTTCTGAGTGGTTCCAAACAAAAATAACAAGCTATTTCTAGCTTAGCAAATTTTACAGAAGAAATTTGTGTATATTGTGTATGACGGCTAACAAACTGAATTCTCAGCCTATTTTGATTATGTGGCCTAATATGAGACCTTCTGTTTCTAGGTCTGAGTAAACATTTTTGTGTCATTTTCTTGCTCTCCCCCCAGGTTTTTTGTCCCAGTGCAGTCTGTGAAAATGTTTAGTTCAGTGTTTTACTTTGGAACACTGTCTTCTTGAGGGATCTTTTCCTTCTTTAGGTTCTCATTAGCGTGTGTATTGTATGGTATAGTTTTGGGAATGTGGTCCCTCTAGTAGGACATTTTAATTTTAAACCTCTCTTTGAAGAAGGTTTCAGGACTGAGCCGCACTAACCAACCACATTCGATGTAAAATAATTTACAGTAATCGCAGTAGATCAGTAAGGTTTATGACAACTCCGCATTCCTGTTTTCTACTCTTTCATACCTTCTATTTGACCGTCTGTAGATTTAATCCTACCTTTCACGTGTTTGTCTTCTAATCATGAATGAAAAGCTTAGATTGTGACTGTTTTTCATGCCCAGTTCACATTAATAAACTGCATGTATTCAGTTATTTGATATTCAATATTAATGGTTAATTATGAATTAATATTTCACAGTACAACCTTTAAAGCTAATTGATGATAATACATCAATTGCACATAAACATTAATTTTGAATACTATTATTCTGAACTGAAATATTGCAATGAAAGAAATTATTAAAACAGCATTTTGTTACCTGGTGTGTGATTTTTGTCAAGGGACTGAATACTTTTGCAAGGTGCTGTAGTTAAGGTGCATGTCAGATAAGATCTGGGAACAACAATTATAAAATAATTTGTATTTATTGAAACAAAGATTTCCAAAAATCATGTGTGATTAATTCCAGTGTATTCCTAATTATAAGTCCATTCATTATTGTTAACCGCTACATCCTGGTCAGGGTCACAGTGGTCTGCGTCCTATTGCAGAGTCACAGGGTGCCAAGCTAAGAAAATACACCGCAACAAATCAGTTTCACAAATTGAAAAATAACATGGACGACTACAAATAATCTAGACTGTAGAGAATATGAAACTCTGTATACTCTGTATAAAAAAATCTTTCCCAGAAAGTGTTATGTGTAACACTGACTGGAACGTATCCAAAGCAGAAATGGTGGTTATGTCCTTTAAATCTTTTTTTCTCTATAAATGAAAGTTTCATTTTTCCCAAAGATGGAAATAAAAATGTAAATTAGCATGCCCTTATATTGTCATTAATAAATGATACAGCAAAGTAAATAGCAGTCTAGTGATTTGCAGTTCTTGGTAAAAACCCACTTTTACATGTGTGATTTGAAATAGTATCTAGATGCTGAGGTCTTTTACAAAGAATCGTGGTGGATTGTGAATATGATAAAAGCCAACATGAAGACTAGGACCCTGTATAGCAGTTAAAACAACACGTTACCTGAAGTACCTGGAAAGAATTTTCTTTAAACAATTCACACATTATTATCAAATATATTTCTGACCATGTAACATTACCAAGACACACGTGGACATAATAGTCTTCAGTGAACGCAAAAGGCTTAGACCATCTAAACACCATGGATCTCCTTTGAACTGTAAAAGACATTTATCATGTAAAACAAGTATTGTGCAACAAAGTGACACTGAAATTGAACTTTGCTGCTTTTGTTATTCAAAGTCAAGACAGACTGCTGATGGAACTCAAACACCGTAGTGGTTTAGATCTGTATAGCTTGTGTAAAAAATAAATGATACGAAACATGTCAAAAGTAAAAATTTACTGTCCATTTAAACAAAATGTGGCAAAAGAAAAAACACATAAAACGCTGTACTGACTGATGAGATACAAAACAGCACCAAACCGAGCACATTTTAAATACTGATTTTTTTGTGTTCATTGCTGAGACCATAAATGCAATACACAGTTATCCAGAACTGAAAAGACAGAAATTAGCATAACACTCACATTCCCTTCCAGTACATCAGTCGCATCTCACAAAATGAAGTAGGATTCTTAACTAGCATTAACATGGACAGGAGATCTTCTGATTCAGTATCAATATTCCATGGAGCACAAAACAAAAAAAATCCTTTAAAAAAAAAAGCAAAAAAAAAACGGAATGAGACGAACACTGCAAGTTAGATGTTAGATGTTCATTAAGGCTCACGTGCTTCCTCATGGATCCTCTTTCCTCTTATGTGTTCAGTGCTGTTATGAGAAGGTGTTTTGCTGCACACGTTCCGGTCTGCACATCAGCTGTGAGAGTGTGTGCAGAGCGACCGCTGTGCTGCCGGCACGCGCCGCTCAGCGTGTCCTCGCCTGCGAGCGAGTGGCGCTGCCCTGAGAAGCGAGGGCTCTGCATGCATGTGCATCTATCTGCGCTCTGCCCAGGGCCTCTGCATTCAGTTGAAACCCCCCCGTTCACTCCGTTTGTCCACCGACCAGCACACACCCTCGCAGGTGTCCGCGGGTTCTCCGTGGGTGATCAGGGGGAAGACCCGGTCCACCATCTCGCACAGACGCCCGTACCTTCACAGAGAGCAGCCCCGTGAGATCACACTGCATGGTGACTGCAAAAATAGCTGTTGGATAACAACTGACCATCTTGAAAGTGAGTAGAAGTGAAGAAAATCAACCTTAGGGGAAAATATTCACTACAGAGATTTAAAAAAAAAGAAAACACACTAAAGATGTTTGGGACTGCACATTTCTGCAAGCCATTTGTACTCACGACGATATGTTTGTCTTGGCGTGTTCTTGAACCAATTCCCCTTTAGGGTTGACTGTAAATATTCTGTTTAAGGGGACTCCGACTTCCTTATATGTGCACACATCCTATAGCACAAATAACAGGCAGCATTAACTTTTGTTTACTATTCACGGCAAAACGCCTTTATAAACGCCAATTCATTCTCGTCCACTCTACAGGACATACCGTTTTAAGTGTATATGCCAAACTACGCATGCTGAAAGTATCATCTGTGTCATCTGTTTAAAAGATACCACATGTCTTATGGGGTGGGGTTTGCACAACTTCCTGGAAATCATAGAAATATATCCAAAAATTATTGATAGCTCTCAGCAGGCTATCAGTTCAAATTGCTTGTAAGAAACCTGCCATCAGGTGCCAGGGCAGTAAGCCAGTACAATCCAGTAAAGCAGAATGAGTGTGTACTAAACTCACCGTAGGTCTGTTTCCAAACGCTGCGTAGAAAGGCTGAGCATTTGCACAGAACAGGTTCTTAATGTCCGTCAGGCACTCGATTTTAAACTTCTCCGGTTTCTTCTCAATAACTTCCCTGCACGGAGGACGAAAAAGGATATTTGAGACAAAGAAGTGACAAAATGGCCGCTTTGCGTACAGCTAAGATCTAAGTCACATTTTGACAGCAGGCAGGCCGGGCGGACTCGCCTGTGCAGGGCGGAGAAGAGGCTGCTGGGACTAAGCAGCACCGGGCCCTGGGGAAGCATTACGCCACGCTCAGTCACCCAGTGCAGATACCCACGGGTCATGTCCGCCATCCCGATGGCCCGTGCAGAGCAGTACACAAACTTGTAGCCATTTCTAACAAGTGGATGATGAAAAAGTGAGAGAAGACCCCGATGAATGATGGCTGTACTGCTCCAGCTACTTTAGACCAGGATCCAGTTGGCAACTTTCACAACAAACATACCAGAATGATCTCATTTGTGTATCTCTGGTTTACTTTATGTGACCCTAACAGGCATGCAGTGGACATTTGAACATTTTAACATGAACATCAACTAGGATGGGGTTCAGCCCTTGTATTTGATTATATAAAATATAATATTTACCTGTGTTGGTGAGGGTTACACTGGTATGTTTTCAGCATTTAGAACAGGAAGGTTCGTGTGCTGCTGCCACTGATACTCACTGGCTCACGAGGTGGTAAAGTCGAGCAATTCCCTGGTGGGTCCAGTCTTTGCCCAGGGTTGGGAGGATGTGCCCCAGCGTATCTGATCTTAGGGGGGGATGATAGAGACAGAAGAAAAAGAATGAATAGGACCAAGAACCCAGTAACAATCAACTTTACAAACTAAACTTGATGGTTCAGGACACACATTTTTAGGTATATAAAATTGGAAGCCACTTTGGATTGAAACACTAGCTAATAAACCAGACATAGTAGCCGTCTCCAGCACCTGGTAATAGTGCCATCAATGTCAGAAATGACAATATTGTCATCCCAGTTCCACAGGTAGATGGTGCCCACACAGCGGCAGGTGCCCTGGTACTGGGTGGTGACACTGAAGACCACGTCATTGGCACCATCCTTCAGCTGCAGGTTCCTCTGGGTGAACACAGCACATTGCTCTGCACAGTCCCGTCACAGCTGAACTGTGGTACACCTGCTACCATGCTCAAGAAGCTATTTTTTTAACCCCCCGAAACGGAATGAGAAAAATAAACATTGCCTGCTTCTCAAAAACTGGCTAAACCTACATGAGCAACCAGTGCAGCCGAACCAAGTCTGTTCTTTTTTGCCTGCTTTTTTCTTCCCCAATGCAAATATCTGGCAAACATACGTATATATAAATTATGCCTTCGAACCCAGAAGCAAAGTGCAAGTTTGCTTCTCACCAGCTGTTCGGAGGTGAGGCGGAGGGTCCTTTGGTAGGAAACAGTCCCACTGGAGAGCAAGGCCTCAGGCTGGCTGGGAGCAGCGCTCTGCCTGACTGCTGGGTGGTCCTCGTCGCTGGAGGACGACTCAGTCTTCCGTCTGCGGCAGTGGCCCAAACGAAAGAGAAATACTCATGTGCATAAGATTGATGCAGAAAATACTTGCATAGAGAACCACCCAGCTGCCTATGCAATTCCAGGTGCTCATGTTGTATCATTCCAGTGGATTCCTCATGTACAATGGCTGCATTCTGTATTATGTCATTTTTCCACAGTATGACAGTACATATTGATGTTGACATTTACCCCTTTACCCCACATAGTGTCTGAAGTGGAAAAAGTGGAAAGTGGAAGTGGAAAAAATAAGTGCCGGTACTCCACTTACTGGCATGTTGGCCAAGGGTCTGTATTTGCAAACTATTAAATATAAAATTTACAGTTTCTACAGTGAGCAGAAAAAGGAAATTTCCGATGTTCACGATTTATATTTCTTTAGTAAAGGCAACGGTAATTTCAAAGTAAGCAGTGCTCGAACAGACTTGCAGCATAACTTAATGCACCCTTGGAAATGAAATGTAGCTATGAGAGTGGGTGGACCACTGCAGTGTTTTGCTGAGAGAGCAGCAGGTTTGGTGATCCCAGGCTTTGCTTTGACATGCACAGGTACCTGGTTACAGTGACAAACTTCCCAGGCTGCTCCCTCCTCTCAGTGACGCCCCGTTCCGACGCAGATTCCTGCCATTAAACAAAAAAACCATTACAGATCCAGTCCTGTTCCTTAAAGCTATACGATGCAAGCCATACCGCAGACAACAGTGACAGAATGAGATATGTTGAAATACGACACCTTTCTTGATCCATTTCTTGTGCAAAATCAACTGTTTTTAGAAAATGTTGAAAATGAGTAGGTTGATAAGTTAGTGTAATGAGTATCATTTGAAAACATACAGGTTTCGATCCAACGCTGCTTCCACGCCACGAGAACCACCATCGCCCTCCCTTCCTTGGCATCTTCTCCTTCGTGATGCTCTCCACGGTAGCCTGAGAAAAAATTGACTACTGAAACTTGAAGGAAAGGCCAGTCACAGAGGGGTTGAAGTGGGGGCAGCAGGCGGGCAGACAGGAGACACGAGGGGTCGACAGCAGAGGGGCGACATACAGAGCTGGAGCGCAACGCAGGAGGCACACAATGGGACAGGAGACCCAGGGGAGAGGAGACAAAACCCAAGCAGGAATACTAGAGAAGAGGGAAAACGAGAAATTAAAATTAAACAGTTCAAAACCATGGAAGAAAACAGCCAAACATTTTCAAAAAGACTTCTGTGAGTACAGACAGTCTCTCAAACTTGAGTACATCAGTTCTCCATGTGGAGCGGCTGGACAGGCAAGTTACGCAGCACAAAAAGTGACAGGATACAGTGACATAAATTTGATATCAATAAAAAAACGTTTGTAAAAAAGTTAAATACATCTCCCTCTTTTGAGAACAGGGTACGATCAGTGGTGCCTCTCTTTAAACCTGGAAGAGGGGACTTTAAATTGCAGCCCAAGGACTCCTTGGCTTGCTTTGAAAACAACACTGTCCATCTAAGTAAAAGTTGAAAATAAAGCAGAACCACTGCTAACCTATTATCCTCTATGACGAGATAATCAATTTTCAGCTAAATAAATGTTGTGCAACAGCTTCTATAAATTTATTTATATCCAGTTTCTTGCATCAGGTCCTTCGTTCTTGTCAGATTGTTAAAGGAGTCTGTGACCAAAGAAGGTTAGAATTCCTGATCTGGAAAATGGTGAAATATCTCTCAATGGTGAGAGAAGATGAGAAAATGACAGAACACAAAAAAATCTAATCATATCTGTGCTGGCCAACAGATGGAGATTAGACACTTGAAAGGCCCCAAGGAGAACTATGTCTACTGCCTGGTGTCAGTGCCGCTGAGGACCTCACGGTATAGTGAGATGGTGAGATGATGTGTCGGGTACCTTTGGTAAGGCCTTCTGAAATGCCTGTATAGCCAGAATGAGAGGAGCTGCAGTGGTAAAGTTGTAGTACCTGCAGAATAGACAGAACATGACTCTTCAACTGATCTATGATTTAAGAGAGCGACACAGGCACTATATTTGGATATATATGTTATATATTAAACAGAATAAAGTGCTCATTTCAGTTTGAAAGAATGTGGAAAAGCCAGAGCTTGAAACTGGAGGCATTTTTTCTGAGCTAAAATAGAAGTGACTGCAGTATCAGAAGAGAAGAAGGTCTCCGGATGTTTTTCACAATTTGCACTGTCCGCGCCTGTAACATTATCTGTAATACTGAAGACACGGAAAGGAGGCTGTAAAGAGGTGAAAAATGTACTGCTCACTTGGTTCCAATCTTTACCACTAGGTTTGGATCGTCAACGATTGCCGGGTTTTCAGAAAACTGCTGATACGATACAGCCTTTTCTTGAAACTTTTCTGTTAGTGGAAAAACCAGACGAGGATGAAAAATGACAGATATCCGAGTGGCTCCCTAACAGTCAAATTCACTTATTTTTCATTTAGCTTGTCTGTTTCCCATTGCGGAGAGTAATATGTTCCCAGCAAGTGGAACAGCTTATTTTAACGTAAAAATCCCATCTCTTTTGTCCAACAGTTTCAGAACAAAACTCATATGGCAATAAAAATGTCCAACCAGACAGAGGCTCACCTTTAGTAATCTCCATGCTGTCAGTTAGTCCTCCACAGAGAGAGATGGCGATAGTGGGAAGATCTCCAATCTGCTCAGAGAAGCTGTCAATGCCGCTGTCCAAACCAGAGCTGCTGACAGACTGCGGCGACTGGCTCGCACTCCTGCCGGCAGCAGCCCCATCACCACGAGACAGGACAGCGCTCAGTTATTCACTGGGTGGTGTGCACAACCTTAACATTGTCACCAAACACAATCTTGAGCTTTATAAATGTCTAAATCTAGCTCAGCTTATAATAATCCAGTTTACAGTAAGCAGTGTTTCATTTGTGGTTAAGGGCACAGTGCTGTATCCTGAAGGTTACCTTTTAGGGAAATACAGAGCAGCAACTTCAGGCTCTAGTCCTGTGATGTCATCGAGATACACACCATCTGCTCCTAGATGGCAACTCCTTTTCTCTAAGGACAGTTGAAAATAACTTTTGTTCAGTTGCCACATGTAAACAGAAAAGTGTTTTTGAGGTGGAATTCAAAACCCATGTCACAGTCATACCTTTCCTTTTGGATGGTGAGTCCATCTGGCTGATGGGGTGGGAACTTGGGCTGCCCCCGCCCTCTGCAATGAAGGAGACACCCATGCCTATTTCTACCACTTCTGACTCCACAGGGTGGAGCCCAGCTGGGATTAGCAGCAAAGGCTCCTCTGATGCCTGTTCCCCTGAGATGGCCCTGAATGGGGTGCTATCTGTTGCTAACAGTGGCACAGCAGCTGGAACTAGAAGCTCCACCTCTGCTGGGCTGAAGGACAGCTGGGGATAAAAGCAGGAGGATAAAGGCAAAACCAATTCCGCAGAGCAGATACTCTGGGCCAGCTCCCAGCACATCCTCAGTTACCCCTAACTCAGATTAGTGCTTTACCTAAACTGTCCACCAGCATCTCTGAAACTTATGTAAATGTGTACTGGGACAGCTCAGTACCATTGCTGTCCACTTCACTCCACTAGAGCCATTATCCCCCCAGTACCTTGGCAGCATGCGGCAGCTCTCCCCAAGTCCACAGCATCTCGGGATTGTCCGCCTTCTCTCTGCTTGAGGGCTTAGTCAGCAGCTCAGAATCGCTCTTTGGAGTCTCGTGTCGAGGACCACGGGGGCTTTCACGGGAGAAAAATCCATTTCGGGTCAAATCTCTCAAACTTGACTAGGTTAGTTTATTTTGGATGAGTGGTCAAAAGAGTGGACTGAGGACTCTCTCTGGGGCTAGTTAGTAGTTATTAATTAGTTATTAGCTGTTAGGAAAGTTAACTAACATTGGTGTTGTACGTTTGAGGGTGCTGGAGTGGGGCAGATTGTTGAGGACAGGAGGATGACAGCCCCCCGTGGACTGGGGCAGGCAGGGTGCAGGTCTGAATCTTGCTGTCATTTTAGTACCAAGAGAAAAGCAAACGTGTCATATTGCTATCACTAATTCCCAGGGTGCCCTTACCTGCCTGCTTTCCCAAATGCAAATCCCTCTCTGAGGCACTTTCAAGAAAGACACGAAAAAACCCTAAACTGGGAGAGATTTTGTCGAGCTTCAGACTTAAGAAAAATTTTCTAACTGAGCCGTATTGTCAAATTTTATAGAGGCCAATGTTCTTGATCTGCTCTGATTTTGTGACTCTTGACAGCACTAAGAGATCATCCCGACAAGTATGCTGCCTATGTATTTTTCTTGGCCATGGTGCACTTTTCCAAAGGGAAAAAATGAACTTAGAAAAGAGGCCTTAAAAATGCAGCATGCGACTAATGCACTCAGCGGACGGGGGACTCTGCACAGTTGCAGATGCTGCCATCTCCATTCCCTGTGTCCCACTTCTCCTATAAGTGGCGCCTTAAGGGGAGACTAACAGCACTTCTCTTTATGCTCCTGCCACTGCCTGTTAAATCTTGTTTTATGTCATTCTGGGTCACATTACTGATTATTATTAATTCGGTTTGTTTAGTAGACCCTTTTCTAAAAAGCATCTTACAATGTAAGGTTTGTATACGTCGCTCTGTAAAGTTTTCCATCCTTTTATTCAGCTGGGAAATTTTTACCTCGGCAATTCAAGTACAAGAGTACTCGGCAAGAGTACAATTGGGGTGCAGGGATTCAAACCCACGTCCTTCCAAATGCAACTCAACAGTTCCATCTACAACACCACCTACTGGTCTGCATGGAGGGTCACACCAAATGGCACCAGCTCTGTCATTGCGGAGAGGATGGGACCTACCTCTGCACACCAGACTGGCCCCCATCAGAAAGTCGACAAGCTTTACTTTGTGTGAAAGCATTTTCCATAGGTTCTTCCCCCAAGACATCACATGGTGAGGTCCTAAAGACTTCACACAACCAGTTTTAAGCAAAAACCGAACTGTTAAAAAATTGTAGCTCAAAAAAGAGAATGACAGGACCAATCAGAAGATATTCATACCAGGCTACTCTTGTACATGACTATTCAGAAGAAAAAAAGATTGAGAACATTGTTTTAGTGCAAAGAGTAAATCCCTGGAACTCTTCCAACACGCCAGACGGCTTTTTATAGAAAGAAGGATTTTGTGCAGTTACACAGGTGTAAACACAAAAGCTAAATAATAGAGGCAGCTGTTTTACATTTGGGGTCTGTTAAAAGTAATGACTAGTGCCGGGGACACATACAGCATTGCAAACAGCAACTTTAAGATGATCACGCAATGACAGACCACCTTTTTGCTGCAAAAGAATGGACAATTTACAGAAAACATGCAGTTGAAGCTTATTATAGAGGACATGTCATATTTGTTTTTCTGTTTGACTTTGGCAAACAAAAAGGTTTGTGAGATTCCAGGAAAAGACGAGAGCCAAGGCTTCCCTCGGATCCTTTGTGAGGCCCACAGTGTAACTTTGCTCTCTTAGAAACACGTTCCCACAGTTGATCCAAACAGGCTCAGGTGTTTACTTCAGTTATAGAGATGTGATGGCACATTTGTAACACAAGTTGGGTCCTACTTTCTTCTCGACATGTGTGAGGACAGCTCATGCAACCCAACATGCCTCATGACTCTTACTTGAGACAAAACAATGCTCCCCCTAGAAGCCCCTTAGCAAAAAAAAAAAAAAGAATAAAAATTTAAAATAAACTGCAAAAAATAGTTTTTTTTTTGTTTAGAGCTATTTTGATATGATCTCTTCTAAGTACTCCCCACACCTGTTACAGCTGTTGTAATGACAACCAGGAGCTTATAAGAAAGTCCTCTTTCATAGCAAGTACTGGTAAAAATATCTAGCAGTTACAATTTACAAATTGACGGTGTTAAGCACAATGCTATACAAAAAAAAATAAAGCTCATTTTACCTAGTACTGTACTCTATATTACCGAACGTGGATTAATGTGGGCTTAATCCAAATTATTAGGTACTTCCTATATAATTCCAGACTTCATGAATTAAGAGTCTGAATGCAGAAATGTGGAAACTCCTCTTTTTCCCTTAAAATAGTAAACAATTTTGAAAAAGTCCCAGGGGAATCACTGCAAAACAGACTGCCAGAAATATGAGCCACAGGACAACGGAGAACAACACCAGCCTTCACATAATCCACAAAAACTCATCCGGCACATGAAAAAACAAACAAACCTTCCTGGCTTTTTAATGTGACGCTATGCATGCTAAGTTGTTTTCATGCATAGACAAATAGTATGATTTTTATTACTTAAGTAATATGGTTATGAGAAGTTTACTATTTTACGTACTGGTATAGCTGGGTATTTTTACTGAACTATGTCAGACTATGCATCTCAGGGAACTTTTCCTCAAAACTATGGGACAGCGTGTCGACAGACGCTGATGCCAATGGTTTGCTGAGGGCAAAGGGTACAATAAAGAACACACAGGCTTTTTTATCTGTCCAACTATTTACCTTCACTGAAGTCCGAAGTTTGCTGCAAGGTATGACTCTCGAGACCTTACCGAATTTTCCAAATCTCCTGATTGATTCTCTACACACCTCTCTACTCTTGGTTCTGTCTTACTGGCCTGTTAACCTGACACCCCGAGGGCTCGATTCAGAGTAAAACAGGACTGACATAAATGGTCAAAACAAAGTCCATGCACATCAGGCTCTGCTGTGCCTGTGGTCGTTGGCTATAAAGGGGTGACCTGAAGAAGCAGGTCTCGTCTGCGCTTCAGTACAATGAGATAATCCAGGAGATGGAAATCACCCAGAAATTCCTCCACGCAGAGCAAGCAGCCCTGGAAAATATTTTAGTGTACATTAACATAAATAATCTTCAATGTCCAGTCTCTAGGGAAAATAAATCCAAGTTAAGCTACTACCCTATTAAATATCATCACAGTGATACCTAGGTAAACAAAATGGCACGGAAACCCTTCAGATTCTGTTCAAGGAATGTGGACGTGTGAGACCTGAATATTTGGTTCAGCCAGAGATCAACCAAAGCAAGAAGTGCCTCCAGGTTGCTGGAACCAAGGGCATGATCTCCAAGGACAAAAGATCTAGTTTTCAGGGATAAAAGACCTGGACTCCAATAATGAAAAACCTTGCCTAAATGGTCCAAAACCTTAGTCCACAAAAACCAAGGGTCCATTGTCAAATCTAGGTAAATAATGTTTTGTAATGCCATTAATAATATATTCATATATTAATTATCGCTTAAAAGGGTATTTGTGTCAATAAGACAAACATCTATTAATGTCTTCACTGTGAACCTACCAGCTGCGGTCCATCTTCTTATCCTCATCTGAGCTCATATCGATGGTAAAAATGTCCTCGTCCTCAGACTTGTCCCTACTATCCTCCCTCTTCAGGCCATCTGCTTTGGTCCTCTTCCGCTTTTTCCTCCTCTTCTTCAGAGTCCCGTTCTCCACGACAGACTGAGATGGACACAAGGTTGGGGTACAGGGCCCAGACCCATATTCAGGGATATGAGCTGGGTCTTTGCCCAGTTGCGTCTCCATGAGGTTCACACCCTCTGTTAAGATTGGGGAGGTGGCCAGGTGTGAAGGAACCACTTCCTGTCCCAAAAGATGACAAAAGAAGAAAGACTCAAAAACTATAGGGCAGTTCAACTATATGGGTTCTACAACATCAGTGCATCATAACACAGAGAGGTAGGTTTGAATTCCATTTGGGAACCCTGTCAAAAATATTAGAAAATGATAGACATTCTTCTCTTAGTATTTGTCATAATGAATCAAATCTTGCAAAAAAAACCCTTCTGCTGGGTTTGAGGGCAAAACAGTAAAAAACAGGCATTGTTTTCATTAACTCTAGTTTACCTTGGGCTACTGGAGTGCTACATGATTCTATTACTGCAGATCCTTCAAGAACTGTCATGTGTGGCCTTCCAACTGCAATAAAACTAAACGGGTCTTGGGTGGGGCCAAGATAAAAGAACAGCAACAAACCATGCCTAATATTAGTTTGTCAAAATATAAAATTGTACACTAAGAAGGAGCGTTACTTCAGTAAGGGCACTTTGACACATTTTAATGAATAAATACCGTCAAGCCACATAAATTACAACGCAGGGTGATTCTAAACGCAGACGATTCTGTATCACAAAACAAGCAGCCCAACACTGTG
The DNA here is from genome assembly GCA_900497675.1 of Arapaima gigas. Lineage (NCBI taxonomy): Eukaryota > Metazoa > Chordata > Actinopteri > Osteoglossiformes > Osteoglossidae > Arapaima > Arapaima gigas. The sequence continues at coordinate 123,425 of UFQX01001007.1, forward strand.
CTACAGTAGGAAGTGTTACGTGTGGGAATGTTTGATCGGTTTAGTAACAAACACCACCTATGAACAGCACTGAAGGCGACGAAGGGATGTGCAGCCAGACAGGTGTATTCCGTTAAATTGTATATTTCAATCATAAATTTTGATCCAAAGCCTCAGGTATAATGTCACCAGCACATCAACACACACCCACGCAGGATTTTGCTTGAAATGCCATCACTTTTAGCTTCCCAGCCTCAAAGAGGACACTTCCAACGTCAGGAAGTTGACGACCAACCTGGCCCTCCTCTGTCTCCTTCATGAAGAACGCCTCTCCATTCTCCCCCAGCTTCATGTGCAAACTGACAGGCTCTCCGTTGACCTCAATGTCCACCTTTTAAAGATGCAGGGAAAGTAAAGAAGATACCGAACAAACTGAAGTTGAAGACAGACTTTGAGGAGACAGTACGGCTGTCCTCAAATCCTCCTTTACATTCCATCTCCTGCGCTGTTTCCATCTCTTAGCCCCCCTCTTACCACTTTCTCACGGGACCTCAGAACGCCCATCTTCCCAAAGCGGACATGGAACGGGGAGCACTGCAGGGTCCCGTCCGGCTGGCGCACCACAATGACGTCGATGCAGCCAGAGAGCGTGGCTGGGTTCAGGCCGCGGTACAGCTCCTTCACCTGCACGAACATCTGGCCTGCCAGCTGCCCCACATAGTTCATGGTCTGGGTCTGGTGGACAAGAGGGGGAGATACTCAGAGCCTGGTGAGCAGGTACAAGAACATCCATTCCTGTCCTAAAAGCAGTTCAAAGGGAGAATCTAGAAACAGAGCACAACTGAAATCCCTGGTGGAGAGTTGCTTAAGGGTATAAGTCCAACATTACACACCAGTAATCAAGAGCCCACCAACAGCACAGTTCTTCAGACCCTAAAATGGTGTCAAAAGAGAAACTTCTTCAATCTTCAATGCTCCATTTTGGTCATCAAATGCCAAACTGTAGTTTACTACTGAGGTTCTTGCTGGTCTGTTGTCCTCTTGTGTGACTGATACATCACATTTAGAGCTGAAAATGAACTTAACCCTTGACTTCACTAGTAACCAAGCAACCCGATGGCAGCTGAAGTCCAGAGGGGTCCATGTGGATGCAAAGGACAATATATGTACATTTGTTCATTTAGTTACAAAATACATACAAGTACACCAAGTTCAGTAGGAGAGAAGGCCCTGGAGACACTGTTTATGGTTGTGAAGAGCTGATATCTACTCAAAAGTATTTACCAACAGCAACAATGGTGAAGAGCAAAAACAGAGGACATACCATGCCATACAGGTATGGTAGGGTAAGCAGCAAACTATTCAAAAGTGCAGAAAAAACAAAGCTTGCTTGTCAAGCCTTCAGGGTTGTAGCAACTTAGTTTCTCCATTTCAGATCCTGGCTAAGATAAGCATCTGGAATGAAATTCTGGTCTTACTGATGGGAGCAGCAACAAAGCAGTGGAAACACCTGTCCTCCAGGGCTCCGACAAGCCTCTCCTGCTACATTTTTTATGTATTTTTTTACTTACATTAATTGCATTAGAAAGACCAAATTTAGTGCAAATAAAACACACCATATACGCTTAAGAGTGGCAGATGGTACAAAATTAGAATCAAAAGACTGGGGCAGAAAAGCAGATTATATCTGCAGGTTATGCTATGACCCTACATGAATGAATCAGTCTGTCACAGTTTGAATAAACAGAATTTGCAGCAAGGACATTGGTAAAAGTGAACTCAGAAGTGCAGTAAACAATAAAAACAGCTAAAAATCAGGTCACACGACAAGTGAGAAACACTGAATATCCATTTGCTCTGAAACGTGAGAGCTGCACCTTTCACCTTTCCAGCTTTCCATTCTACTTCATTAGGAGCTGCAGGTGAGCGACTCTCAGAAGAGATGAGAATTACATCCATAAAAAAGGAGGGTGAGGTCATATTCCTCAATATTCGAATCTTCCGCTCTAAATTTCACTCCCTCCCTGGAATTTTATTTGGTTCCCCAAAATCTGACAAGGTACTGAGTGACACTCTAACAATAAAAAGCATCACAAGCCTCAGAAACCCCCCTGCACACATTCAGGTGAAATTATGACAGCTGCTGCAGACCAGCTGCCGTGTGGAACGCGGGAACACCGTCCTGTACGCTCTGCTGCGTAAGGAGATTACAGGGAAAGAGCGGCGGGCTGCCCTGCCGAGCCCCCGGCCGTGGCTGGCGACCAGCATTAATGACCCCTGCGAATGAAAAGCTGAGCGAGACACAGAGGATCCACACGAGCTGAATACCAAGGCCTGCGGCTTTCACAGCGCAGCCTTGTCCTTCGCTTTGTGCTCAGAGAAAGAAAGAGGATGGGAGCATTATTATTTTATTTATAAACATTTTTTTTGTTATCATTAATAAAAAATATTATTTTTATTCCCACTCCTGGTGCAATGCCCTTCATCCTAAAGGTTATCCTAAATTGGTCCGGTAAAAATGACCCAGGCTAAATAACTGTACGTGGCTTACAATACAAACCTTACAATATAAGTGACTTTTGGAGAAAAGCGTCTGCTAAATAAGTGCATTAACAACAACAGCAACAACAACAATACTAAAACTACTACTACTACTAATAATAAATGTGTATAAAATTCACAACGTCACCTTTGGTACAAGGTGTATTAGATAATAATATAACAAGACTTCATACAAAGAATAGAAACATTTGGACCAAATAAAACAGAAAATCAGTACTGATCTCGTTAAACTATGTTCTCGTTCCAACCGTTTTACCTGCAGAAAACAAGACTTCACTAAACGCAACAGGGACTAGTGAGACACATCATCTTGTTCGACCGCTAGCCTTTTAATCTGAACGTCGTGGGTTCGAATCCCACTGTGGTACTCCTTAGTCGGAATTGCCACAGCGAAACGCCGTGCTGTTTAAACGCGCGAAGCTGCTCAGTTATCCTACTAGGCGCTTTTTTACAAAAGTGTCGGATAAGTTGATATTGACAACTGCCCGGCTGTTTGTAAACGAACACGTCATACGCACACGCTGACGGACGAGCTGCGACGGTCCGCTCTAAACTTGCTCAGGTCCAGGTCCGACCCCGGTCTGCACGCGCCTGCCGGGTCTCTTCGCCCTGGAGATGAAGACACCGCCCCCGCCGGGGCTCCCAGTTGACCGCAGAGGGGCGCTGTCCCTCCCGCACACGCTGAGCTTTCCGACAGAATCGGGCCAGCGCGCGCAGCGAGACACACGTCTGCGTGACGTCACATGACGTGGATGTGAAACCAGGAAGCGGTGTCCCACCCCTTCATACACACGTACAAACCCACGGAAGCGCCAGTGACTTCGCCGCACTTTTTTGTTACCTTTAATTTGTGACTTCGGTGATGACAGAAAAGGTGAAAAAACAAGGACCTGGTTTTTACTGATGTATTAGGTCCTGCTTATGATTTAGAATCAGGATCAATGAGAGTGGGGAAAAAAACCGAGGCAAATTAATAGAAAATCCAAGCATATTTGTTTGTTGAGAATTCTGAGGTCTGTCGTCACTATGAGCGAGTAAGCAGAAGAAACAACGTCACTGTGAATCAGACGTCGTGCATCTACCGGCTACAGAGAAGATCAGATACACGGCGAGACGTGCGATGGTTTCGGGAAGCTTTGTTTCTTCTCTCCGATTTGCCCGACAGTATCACTCTTTGTCCAAAAATGTTGGCAACATGGTTTTCTGAACACGTACAAAAGGATTTGAACTGTACTTCTACAGCACAGAGCAAACAGGTTTTAAAAAATAAAGGTTGTCTATAGAAGATTTACAGTGCCCTCCTTAATGTTTGTGACAGACACTTCTTTTCTTCCTTTGCCCCTGTGCTCCACAGTTTTAAATTTGGGATCAAACAATTCACACTGGATTTAAGTGCACATTCTCAGATTTTATTAAAGAGCATTTTCATACTTTTTGATTCCACTATGTAGAAATTATAGCACTTTTTACACAGACCCCCTCCCCCATTTCAGGACACAATAATGTTTGTGACATTTTGCTTCGTGGGTGTTTGTGACAACCCACTCCGTCATTTCACCAATAGTGCAGGTATAAGAGAGTTTTTGGCAGCATTCGGCTTTTGATCATCTTTGAAGCCTGTTGTTGTCATTGTTCAACATGAGGACTAGAGTTGTGCCAATGAAAGTCAAAGAAAAGACTGTGAGGCTGAAAAACAAGAATAAGACATTAAGAGACTTTGGTCAAATCTTAGAATTGCTAAAATGAGCTGTGTGGAACATTATGAAGAAAGAGGGTACTGGTGAGCTTTTCAATCGCAAACAGACTGGAAGGCCAAGAAAGACCTCTGCTGATGACAGAAGACTTCACACCATAATGGAGAAAAATCCCCAAGCGCCTGTCTGACAGATCAGAAACACTCTTCAGGAGGCAGGTGTGGATTTGTCAATGACTACCGTCCGCCGAGGACATTATGAACAGAAATGCCGAAGCTACACCACAAGATGCAAACTACCAGTTAGCCACAGAAACAGGATGGTCAAAAAAGTACTAAAAAGTGCCTGCTGAATTCTGGACCAAAGTCTTGTGGACAGATGAAACCAAGATCAACGTGTATCAGAGTGATGGCAAGAGCAAATTGTGGAGGTGAGATGGAACTGCCCAAGATCCAAAGCATACCGCCTCATCTGTGAAACATGCTGGTGGGGGTATTATGGCCTGGGCATGTATGGCTGCCTCAGGTACTGTCTCACTTATCTTAACTGATGATGTAACTGCTGATGCAAAAAAATGAATTCTGAATTGTATAGAAACAGTTTATTTGCTCAATTTCAAGCAAATGCTTCCAAACTCATTGGGTGGCGCTTCATCCTACAGCAAGACGATAAGCTCCCAAACATGCTGCTAAAGCAACAAAGCAGTTTTTCAAAGCTAAGAAATGGAAGGTTCTTGAATAGCCAAGTCAGTCACTTGATCTAAATCCAACTGAACATGCTGTCCGTTTGCTGAAGAGCAAAAAGGGGTTGAGCCCCCGAAACAAGCAGGAGCTTAAGATAACTGCAGGAGAGGCCTGGCAGAGCATCACCAGAGAAGATCCTCAGCACCTGGTGAGTCTGGAGTCTATGAATCACAGACTTCAAGCAGTCATTGCATGCAAGGGATATGCAACAAAGAACTAAACATGACTACTTTGATATGCACACCATTGTTATGTCCCAAACATTATGGTGCCCTGAAATGGGAGGCGGGTTGTTGAATTGTTTGAGTCCAAATTTAAAACTGTGGAGCACAGGGGCAAATCAAGGAAAAAATGTCTTTGTCCCAAACATTTGGGAAGCCACTGTAGTTGCTTAATCTCGGTATGTTTAAAATTTGAAAACGCACCATGACGGTGGGAGAGCAGAGACCCTGCGTTGTGGCACTGTGTGCGTTTCCATTCTGAAAACACCTTTATTTGTGCGCTGTGCTGGAGAACATGTTCCAGTGACATGTGACAGCACTTTCACACCTATGTTCTTTGCAAAAAGTGCAAAAGCATGATGGCCACTGTAGAGCTTTCTCTTCACATGTAGAATCTCCACTAATAATACATTTTAGTAAAGAGGAGCAAAGATGTCAGCATCACCAATTTCTACTGTAGCACCAAGAGACATTCCTACCGAGTGCCAAATAAATCCAGTTATGACAGATTTTCTACAAATGTTGTCCAAATCCTCTTCCAGCGGGGGGAGGCCTTCTTCTCTGAATCACTTTGTAATCAAGTGTGGCTTGAACTTCCTAAACCAGGTGAACAGCGCAGTGTTTGTTCTCAAGAAGTAGACGTCACCTGGGATGAGCTCTGCCAATCAGAACCTGAGATTCCCTCTGACGATGGCTCAACGTAACGGGAGAACTCTGGACCTCCCGGCGAGTGTGGGATGGCTGAGCACGTGGCTCACAGCTGCCAAAACAGCGAACCGTCACGGGTCAGTGACTGAGTACACATGTTCAAGACGAAATGCATTCCGCTGACTGTCTGGCAGAGTGATTTCGCAAGCTGGCTGTTTTCACCTGTTTTTATTTGTAAAATTTACCAAAAAGTTTGTGCGCAACAATTCAGGTGCCTCCAAGGTACAGACTTGCTTTTACAGAAAGCTTTGCATCATCTGGTAAACAGTGATTCGTGAGCTAAGAATCACTGGCGTTCAAAGGAACAGGGATGTGTGGTTTACTGTAATGTACCTTTGTGCATTATTTTGCTCTCTCGCTCACACACACACACACACACACACAAAATCAAACAAGTGGTGATACAGTACAATATTCTGCAGTTCCTCCTTTTTTCTGAATTTTATGGTGTGAGTTCTGGGCTCAAAGAAAAGGGGGCCAATCTGGGATCAGCAGCGAGGGGTGAAGGGCTGTGCAAGGGAGGACAGCGGTGAACTGTAGAGTAAATTGACGTATGTAACCCAGAGCAGTCACGCAGACCCTCCTAAAGTTCATAGATCAGACTGATAACATACCTGCTACTGGGAATTACGTGACCCGCTGGGGAAGCTCTTCATGCTGTTACATCACAGCTGGGGACAGCTTGAACTAAAGTCACACTGCAGGGCTGCTAATCCCTCTTATCCTGTACCCAGTGCAACCAGTGACGGTAGAAAACAGACACCGTTCACTTTAACAAACTAATATCTGTTAAATTGCAAATGGGCGTTTTCAAGCCCTCGGTAAAACATGGTTTCCAGCGGAAAAAAAACTATTTAAATAATAGTTATGATTATTAGAAGGCAATATAGCACTGCTGTAATAATGCAGCAGTCATAGCCATAATAATATTCTTGTGTAAACATACGCCTCATAAGGGTACAACTGACTTTTGTATGAAAGCTGCCATTCCATCAACACCCAGAATGGATGCAAGTATCTGACCACCTGCTCCCACAGCTTCTGAATACTGCTGCTTTCTTTTTGCAACAGGTTGAAAATCTATAAAGATGAATAAGAGTGACATACAATCCCCGATAAAAGGTGTAAGTTATTGGTTTGGAACTCAGTAGGTCATGTCTTCTGGTCTATATATTTCTACACTTTGCTGGTCTTGCATAAATTCTATTCTTGCTCATAACCTAAAAAAAAAGCACCTAAAATAAATTAGCAATATTTTTCCCTTTTTCATCAGCCACGTCATATACACTGTCAAGTAGTTAATAACTGCAATCTAAAACAACCATAAAAATAAATATGTGCATGAGCTAATTTCACTCAAATACATGATGGAACCAACTATGCCCAGTATTCGAAATACATCAAAATTGTCTCCAGTATTCATATGTGTATATATTGCACACTAACACCCATATGCAAGTGGTAAGAAATGAAAAAGGTGCAGTTATTACCCATGACCAAGAGGATTCAGTAGGACTCTCTTCATGGTGAAACCCGTCAAAGTCCTCAAGAGTTGCACTGCTGAGCTTCCTTATGCTTCTCCTGTATGATCTCATCCCTCACACTGACATTCACACCCACATTTGTTTGAGGTGCCTCGCACGTTGTGGACTGTATATAACTGAGCTTGGAAATGTCTCCTTACTGATGTTACTGACCGTTCCCAGGAACTGGCCTCTTAGCAGAAACATGACCCCCCCCCGGGGCTGTTTGTCCAGTGGAGCTGCTGAATTGGGAGGGGGACACGATTTCTCATGCCTACAACACACAGTAATGTCAGATTTTCTTACACATAGACACACACTTAACTGGTTAATATGTCTACTTCGGTCATACTGCAAAGTTCAATCTCAGTTTCATTATGAGACAACAATTAAATACATGTACAGTACTGTGCAAAAGTCTTAAGCACCTGTGGGAAAAATGCTATAAAGCGAGGATGGT